>CABEEJ010001660.1:103490-137139 GCA_901482245.1 Timema douglasi
GGGGGGGGGGGGAGATGCAAATTTACATAGCAGAAATAACAATGAAAGTAACAATTTATTAAGTGTAAACATTAAACAATACATTAGCAGATCAATACAGGTTGTTCATATGGTTTTGGTCGTCTAAATAATACATCAGACAAGGGATCAACAACAGCTTACACGTTGATCAATCACCGAAACATGATGCTGTTGACTACAGTAGCCCCATGGCTTCTTTGGTGCTGACTGACAGCTGACGGCTTTGAAAAGTCACCAGACTAAATTATGTATCCCTACGCCAAACCATATGATCTACAAAAACATGTGTTTAGCAGCTGTCAGTCAGCACCAAAGAAGCCATGGGGCTACTGTACCAGCCAGGAAGCAAGCTCCTTGGTGAGTCGTTTAGACTGAGTTTAATGGATTAAGGGCTAAAGCCAATAAACCTAAGTTTCCTCAAGACATCCTGATGCTGGCACACATCAATCAAAGATATCTGTATGGCCATCTAAGACAAAAGATAAACTGCGTGAACGTCATGCCCATCATACGGGGTAGTTAATCGTATTCCACCAATTCATAAATAGTAAGTTCTAACTGTGGGATCACACTATTAGTAGTGTTTGGCTAACATTGTGCTCATGATCAAAATTTATAATAATGGTGTACATTAAATCAGGTATAATACCTGCAAGGGCGTGCGTGACTTAAGAAGCCCGTCTAAAGGAAAATAATTCAATACAATACAGCGGACCACTACGGCCTCGCTCAGACAAGCCGTGCCCAAAATGAGAGACTAAAATCATACCAAATAACAATAAGTAAAGAGGGTCCTATGATGGCCAACCCAATTAGGTCGTTGACAATATCCAGCAACTCTCTATTATCGAAGGCATACGTTCCCCTAAGCTAATAAACTATATGAGAAATCTCACAACTAATTAAACGCTTTTGCGTTACCAAATTTACTTAGCCGAAGCACGTACAGGTTTACAAGGCAGCACGCCTCACAGATTTAAAAGCCGCCTTAGAACCAATATCAAATCTAAAGATTGATAAACCTACACCGATAATAGAGCTCGAACCCACCCTGAAAATATTGTTCGGCCAACCAACTAACCCTAACTGGCTTGTGTTGTAAAGGGAGGCATTCCCACTAAACTGAATGCGCACTCAATACATATTAACCAAACAATCAATCGGCCCTGAGGGAGCCTAGCTAGAAACAGTTCAATGACTAGCAAGCCAGATCAAACCACCTCCGTTTAACTATTACAGGTACCACACTTAGAGCACAGCGAAGTATCTTATACATCGTCCATGTCTCTTCCACATAAGTACAGTTGAACCAGCCCATTAGGTGGGTGTTAACCAAACAAAACGCAGCTAGTAGCTGTATATCCTAATCCTGACGGTAGAAAGGTGCAAGTGCGTGTAGTGCACCAGCGGTAGAATATTTGATGCAAACCAGCTGTGGCGGGTGCTAACTCCTGTGAGTCCAGGATTCCACTCCACGGGACGCCATAGCGTCCTGATCAAGCTGTGACGGTCCGCTGCGATATAGGTCAAGGGAACAAGAATTAGATAACCGTTCAGTTCCAGACAATAAGTAGAAGTCTTTTTTCTAAAAACATAGCTCGTAGTACAATTTTACAGAACATTCCCCGACTGGGATAAGAACAGGGGAAAAGATAAGAGGTGGGAAGTTCAGCCAACCGCGCTTCAACAAGACAGCGCTCGGAGGAGTGTGCGAAAGGGGTGGGCGGTAGCGCATGCTTAATGAGCAGAGAGAGAGGGGAGACCGAAAATATATGGGCATCAAATATTACACGAGTTTCTTGGAAGAGGTTCTAGCACTCAAACTAATTAAGGCTAATTAGTTAATAACTAGGAACATTACCACCATCAGAGGCCAACCACAGGAAATCCAATCAGCAGAAAAATCGATTAAAGGTAGAAGATACCATGCAAAGTGAGATACCCATTCCCTTGTACGAGCTAATACTCAGTAGCTCGGCACAACCTCCTTGGAAGAATTTCATGAAAACCCTAGATACCAAGTTTTAGCCTGATCGGTAAAATGGTTTCGGTTCTAGTTCGAGCTACAGACAAATATACACACAAACGGCATCACGAAAGCCACTTTTCAGTTTCAGAGGGGTCAGGAAACGTCGACATTTATCAAAATCTTAAGTTAGATATTTCAGACAATCACAATACGCTCTTCAAGGGGCCGAGAAAAAGTAAAAAAGAGCATCACATTCCACCAAAGAAAAAAATCAAATAACATTCACTATTACAGACATATTAAGATAAGAGGAACCTCTCTGTTCACCAAAGAGCATAACAATAAATTTACTTTTCAAAGAGCTGAATAAAAAATATATGTATTTGCTTATAGCTCAGAAACTATTGGTTTTTATAAAAAGAATACCATATATCTATTATATATACAAATATGAGTTGGTTCTGTATGCCCCTTTTTAACTCAAAAACCACTACACCGTTTGAGCTGAAATCTCGTAAGCATATAGATAGATTGCACCTCCGGTCAACACGTCTGTTTTATATACATTTCTTTTAACATTCAATAAAATTGATGTTTTTCAAATATTTTGTCTTAAACTATGTGATCAATGATGTATTCTCTCATAAAATGTAGAATTAATTTTTGTTCTGTCTTACATGAAACCAAACCAACTGCGATCCAAATAGTTAATATTACAGAATACATTTCAATCTAAAATCCAAGGAGAAACTATATTTTGTGTTGGTTATTTTGTATTTATTTTGGCAGTCAAATCGTAATTATTTAACAAAATGAAACTTACACGTAGGTAACGTTAAAAATCTTTATTTGACTTAATCTTACATTTACTTATTAAATATTTAGAAAAATAAATAAATTATTCTCCCATTAAAAGGAAGCTTAGACTCCAGAGAAGACAAAGAGAAAATAAAATATGATGTACATTTGTTTGATAATAATATCACTTTAAGACCAAGAAACTTCGCAAAGGAACTTTAGGAATGCCTGAAGATGTGCGCCTCCCTTTATGAGCATTTTTAAAAAAACTTTTACCTACGGTATATTAAGAGCCTAATTATTTGGGCTGCTCAATTTATGGGGCAGGTTACTTAAAAATCCAGGAATATAACTATTTTCATTCGCATCACATAAACCTAGAAGTATGAAACTGAGTATTTATTTATAACATATACTGTTGTGAGTCTGATACATTCGACCATTCGACCACGACTTTAGTTAACATTAAAGCAAAGAACAAATACTAGCTTGCATTCTGCATAAATTTACGTGCTGGAGGAAATATTGAGGTAGCATCTCGGATTTATTATCTTTACCATTCCATTATATTTTGAGTTTGATGCTTATGGTAAAAGGGAATGTGACAAAAGGCTAGTGTTTTAGCGTTTTTTTTAACAAAACAAAAACAAATCAAATAATTCTCCATTAGAAACATGGTTTAATTTTCTTCATGTGGTGGCATAAACACTTATTGAATATCTGTAAAAGGTGTCTTGAAATTTAATGGTACATTTTTCTCTTCATTTAAAACGTTTCTTATCTACTGCTGCTATGTTCATGAATCATGACAGATATTTAAGAACTATTTATATTATTATGTGTATAAAATTACACTCTATGTCTCTACTGGGGAAATATTTTATTTATTTTATTACAAAAACACTGATCTTTTTTCATGTCTCCTTCCACCCAACCTTAAATTCGCTACCAACCAACTCTCTCCTTCGGAATACCAGCTCGGTCCAGATTACTTTTGTGCCTAACCCAACTGTGTCCCAGGCAGCGATTGAACTATCTGTGTCCGAAACAAGAAATTCAGGTGTGTCAAATAAATTATTAAAATAAACATTGATACTAGCAGACCCAAAACAAATTTAATTTAAAATTTCAAGTGCACTAAAATATTAAAATTGAACAGCACTAATGTTTGAATATTCAGACACATGTAGTCTTAAATAAAATTGAACATCCGTTCAAGTAAATTGAAAGAAATAGAATTAAGAGCAATAAAATATTAAACATGAACGTGCTGAAATTTGAATGACACGCATTTCATGACATTTAGAAAAGATATGTTTTCTGCCTTTAGCTGTTGCATTTTTTCTACAACATATTGTTCTTTCCTTCGAATATATTTCTTCCTCTGAGGCACTTTACCAGCACTATTATTTGGCCAAATAGTTCGCTTTGTATTTTTTTTAGAGTGCAGTTATTACTAAAATATATTGGGATGGTGATGATAAAACATTGAGTTTAACTTCTAATGGAAGGACTCACAGTTATTTGTAGTTCTTATTGTACTTGAATAAAGCTGCCCAAACAGGAGGAGGAACATTACAATCAGGAGAAATATAATTAGTAAAAACGTAATATATGAAAGCCTGGACTCAAAATTCTTAGGGTTGAATGGATATTTAAACATCCGTGAAAACATCGCCAATATGGATGAGTTCAAGAAATGGCAAACAAAAAACCGCAAAGAAGTTGTTAATCTCAGAATCTTTTTTTCCTTAACTCTATTCTTGCAATTAAAAAAATAATCAATTTTGACATATGTGGAATCTGCATTATTTTCAAGTAAAATTTGGCTAAACTTGCACAATTACAATATGAATAGACATTTATAAATCTGCATAATCTCTGAGACGAATCCAAGATTTTCAATTTTGAATCGAATCCAAAGATTTTATGATGAAAAGGTTTCAGAAAAGATTTTTGAGTGAAAAGTTCACAAAACAGAATTGAATCTAACATTGGGTAGGATAGTATTTATTTATTTTTAAATCGAGTTCAATAAATGAATTAGTAATAAAAACTTTGTCCAAACAATGAGTAGATTATTAATATTATATAAGTCACAAATGTCTATGGTCAAGATAAATAATTTAAGTTGAGCTGTTAAAATAAAATTTAAATATGACCACATGACTTACTTATATCGCTAATTATCAATTTATAAAAGTTTGAAATATTGATTAAAATTCAAATCTGAATCTAGGATCTATTTGGATTTGAAGTTTTGACTGAAATTCAAATCTTTATAATATTAAAATTTAGAATTTCAAATTGAATACCAATCTGGTTTGGATTTTGATTCGTAACTTCAAATCAAATACAAATCTTGGCTAGATTCAGATTAGGATTCAAAATGTTGAGGTGTCACACAGACTCAGAAATATATCACTATAGTTTTTTTACATGTCTTTGGCCTGTTTCATTCCAATGGCTCTAAATACTGTCCTTCCATCTTTGCTTCGATCTTCCAGGTCGTCTCCTCCCTGGAAATCTTTTGTCTCTTGCTATTTTGACAAGTCTTTCTTAATGCATCCTGTCAATATTTTGGTTCCATTCTCTCCTACGGGAAGCTACCCATTCAGTGATGGGGTTGATTTGACCAGATTTTCTTTGTTCTCATTTCTTTCTTTGATGAGTAGCGATTTATTGGTTATTTTCCTCAAGACTCACCTTTCTGCGACATCCAGCTGTTGTTGGGTACTACGTTAAATTTAACTTCGTGTTTCTGCGGCATATGTGAGTATTGGTCTTATCATTCATTGATTTATATATATATATATATATATATATATAAAATTGCATTTGAATCTTGTCATAAATATATATATTTTGTTGTACCATATTGATATTGAGCGTTTTACTACTCGTTAAGTTTGTTTTGCGTAGCACTGTGTGTTTGTTGAATGACATAATAATAATAATAATAATAATAATAATTAACTTTGGACTATCATAGTTATTATATTAACAACTTGTATCATAACCATATTGTTTCATACACTGATGATTACTCACTACAGCTCACATTATATTTTAAAGCTGACTGATGACTTTACCAACCCAACATACATTAACTTCCCTAGTACAGTACTTATAACACCTCCCCCATATCGATATCATTTATGTTTTACAATGCACCGTCCATTTCTGGTTACTACACGTTTAGCATTACCATTTACATCATTTGCGTTATCAATAGGTGTATTACTTCTGTCTTCATTCACAGCTGCGTTATCCACAACAGGTTCATCTGCATTATGATGGGGTTCACAATAAGTTGTATTGCTAGCTTCATCCAAAGTGTCATTAGAGTTATCTGTTGTATTTTGTAATTCACCCTGGTAATCAGTATAAGATTCCTGAGTTGGTTGAAACTGATGTTTAGATTGTCTCAGATGTTTCGTATTTCGACACAATACATTGCCCCACTCCTTACTTATAATGTATGAGCGAGGAGCCTCATGTTTATGCAAAATCAGGGATGGCTTCCACATTTTACCTTTTTGTACAACGATTGTTTGGCCGTCTTTGAAATCAACAAACTTACGAGGAGTTCTTTTGTCATAATGTGTTTTCACTTTGCGTTGCTTAGCAACAAGTTGTTCACTCACATCAGGTACCGCCTTGAGGAGTAAATTTGCAGGATAAACTCGTATATGAGTCCTTACAAGACGACTCATTAGCAGTTGAGATGATGAAAATTCGAGTCCTGAGAGAGGTGTGTTGCGATGTTCTAAATGAGCCAGCCAGTATTCCTTTTCTTCTTCCTGGTTCTTTTGAGAATTCCCTTACCTATATCAACCTTCTTTTCAGCTAATCCATTGATTGGACTGTGGATAATGAGGGCTTGATGTTCTGAATTCAAAATCATAGCCCTGGGAAAAAGTATGACATTCATATGAATTATATGGCAGATTATCCGCTTTTATCACTCTGGGAATTCCATGTGTGCTAAACATTATTTTGAGAACATCTATTATGTCATACGATTGTTTAGTCGGTAATAGCATTACCTCCCACCACTTAGACAAATAGTCAACCACAATGAGATAGTACCGACCCTCAAATTTAAGAACATAAGTACCAAGTTTTTCAAATGGTAGCTTAGGCACAGGGTGGGGGATAAGTGGCTCCCTCTTATTAGATACATTGAATTTTTCACACACCCTACAATCAGTTACATGGTTTTCTACATCACTAGACAAACCAGGCCAAAAAAATAACTTTCTAGCGCTGGCTTTAGTCTTTTCCACACCGAAGTGACTCTCATGAAGTAATGTAAGCATTTTAATCCTTAGTTTAATTGGCACAACAATTCTGTCATTTAAGAACAAAATTCTATCTTCCACATGAAGATCACTCTGCAGGGGCACATAAAGGCGACATTGACCTGGAACATGGTCACGTCTTTGAGGCCAAACTGCTTGCATAAAGTTCATACGATATTAAGCACTGCTAAAGTTTTTGTTCTAAATTCTGTTTTACGGGCCTCACTCACCGGAATGTGCTTACTTACACTGTGTACTATTTCCCTCAATCCAGAGTCATCAGGAACTGCACTAGGTATGTATGATCAGGACAGCAGATCTGCAATATACATTGTTTTTCCGGGTATATATTGAAAATTGAGGTTATACTTCAGTCTTTGAAAGCGAGTAGACAATATTTTACTTACATTATTATCCATGATAGCCACGGTAGGTTTATGATTTGTCAAGACTTTTACAGAGTGGCCGTATATATAAAAGTGGAATTTACTTGTAGCATATACTATTGCCAACATCTCTTTTTCTACCTGAGCCCAGCCCTTTTCAGTCTCTGTTATACTGTGAAACATATGCAACTTGCTGCTCATTTTGAAGAAGACAACATCCCAGGCCCTCTTCTGAGGCATCACATTGTATCATCAGTGGCTTGGTTGAATCAAAGTTTGAAAGAACTAGTGCAGTACTGATCAAAGATTTGAGAGTTTTGACACAGTCCGAGTTACATTGTAGCCACTGCCGTGTTACATCTGCCTTCAGTAGTTCTCTCAGAGGAGCTGTCAGTGTTGATATTTGAGGTATGATCTGTCTCAAGTAATTGACCATCCCTAAAAAGTCTGCAAATCTTTTTTATTCCTAGGATCTGGTAGACATGAGATAGGTAAAACTCACTCTGGATCAGGTCTAATTTTGTTTGCAGAAAACACATGACCCAAAAATCGAACCTCTGAGGTGTTGTATTGAAGCTTGTTAGGATTAAATTTAACATTTAAAATTTTTGCACGTTCAACAAGCTGAGACACAGTCTTGTTGTGTTCTTCCACTGATTCTGCAGCAACCAGAAGAACATCGAAGTATATATCACATTACTCTTGATGTCTCTAAAGAACTGTTCATTCAATTCCTGAAACTTCTCCGGAGCACAACTCACCCCAAATGGCAGCCTTGGGAAATTATAGCAGCCCCATGGAGTGAAGAATGCACAGAGATAACTAGACTATTTGTAAAGATTTAGCTGCCAGAATCCATCTTTAAGGTCAAAAAGTGAAAAATATTTTTCCCAGATAATTTATCAGTCAATTGTTCAAGCGTCGTAATATGATAATACCCTAGCTTTATTTCTATATTCAGGTCATGTGGGTTCATACAAAGTCGTAATGAAGCATTAAGTTTTTCGACTATGACTAAATTACTTACCCACGATCCGGGATCCTTAACTTTCACAACAATTTTATCCTTTACCATCTTGTCCAAAGTTGACTTGAGTTTACAATACACAGTTGGTGCCAGTCGTCTAGGTGGCCTAGCTTGAGGCCTAACACTTTTTAAAATGTTTATTTCGCATTTTTTGGGGAACTTGCCAAGACCAGTGGAGATTTTTAAAAAATTCTCGTCTATGAATTTAACTTTCTGACACACTGTCTAATTACTATCAAATTCAGTTTCCGATTTCACCACTTTCACTCTTTTGATTATATTTAGATTCACCCATGCATCTAGACCTAAAATTGTAGTACCATCAACATCCACTAGTCTGAAATCCATGTAGTTCCCTACATTATCACACCTGAGATATACAATACCTAGAGGCTTTACCTTAAAACCTCACTATGACTCCAGCATTTCATTTATAGGCCAAACCTTAAACTGTTTGTCTATTTGCTTTAATATGGGAATTGGAATAATATTGACTTCTGAACCAGTATCTAGCTTAAAGTGCAAAGGTTTGTTTTCAATCTTCACAGTTTCTTACCACACTTTCATATCGTACTGGTTTTCTTTATTCACCACTTCAACACATTTAGTCTTTGATCCAGTTGTTTTGGCTGTAATCATGTCTACATACAAAGGTTCAATATCACTACCACTATTTTTGTGTTGTAAAGTCTTCACTTCTCTGATGTTTTGACACACAATAGCAAAATGATTAAGTTTGCCACACTTTGAGCATTGTTTACCATATGCTGGACATTGACTCCTTTCATGAGTAGAGTTGCACCAGCGACATCTAAATATGTATTTCGATGACTCTGGATATTTTTCTCGTTGACAATTCTTGAATTGATTACGCACAATATCCACAGTAACCGGCACTGAGCTTATAACTGGAGTTAACGATGTTGAAGTTTGTAGGTGGCTTAGTTGATCTCGACTAACTTCAGCCACTTTAGCCAGGTCATGAGCCTTTTCTAACGTCCGGCTTGGAGCTTGTAAAAGTTATGTTTGCAATGCCGGATCATTTGTCCCCATGAAAATGCAATCCCGAACAATGTCATTAGATTGATCACCAAACTCGAGTGTCTGAATTAGTTTCCTAAGGTCTGTTACAAAATGGTCAAAAGGTTCTCCCATCTTTTGTTTACGAGAGTACAGCATAAATTGTTCACATGTCACGTTTTCCCTTAGTTGGGCATATGCCTCAAATGCAGCCAGTAAAGTATTGTAGTCTTTACGTTCTGTATCGGTTAGCTTCAATGTGTTTTGTACTTCCACAGCTTCTTCTCCAATAAGGTTTAGAAGTATTGCTGCTTTTACTTCCGATGACTTTTCAGTTTTTCCTGAAGCTAACATATACATTTCAAAGTTCTGCTTAAATTTGCGCTAGTTTTCATTCACATTTACCGTCAAACTAAACGCACTCGGCTTATTTGAATCCGCCATGATTATCGATATTACAACAGTTTTCACAATACGTATTTATTTGTACCCGTAAATAAATTTATATTGTGGGTAAGGTCCAAACGACTGCGCCATGTTTTGCGTAACACTGCGTGTTAATTGAATGACATAATAATAATTAAGTTTAGACTAGCATATTTACTATATTAACAAGTTTTATCATAACCATATTGTTTCATACACTGATGATTACTCACTACATCTCACATTTTTTTAGAGCTGACTGATGACTTTGGTGTTACCAACCCAACATACACTTCCCTGGTACATTACTTATAAGTTATAACACAGTCTATACGCTTATTTCCCTGTGAATTCTGATCTTGTCATTTCTATTCCCAGATATTTAGTCTCAAATACTTGTTAAACCATCTGGTTATCGGCCACCAACTTGAAGCGTACCTTTTTTGTTGTTGTACTGGTCATATTTTTGGTCTTCTGTATGAAAATTGTCAAATTAAAATTTTGGCAGATTTTGTTGAATTAATAGAGAAGGCGTTGTAGATCAACTTGATTTTGTATCACCAATACCGAATTGTCTGTGTAGCATATAATATTTATGACGTATCTTACCATTCTTCATCCCTTTCCCCCCATATGTTGTATTATTTTACATTACTACTTTAGTATTAATTTAAAATAAAGTTAAACTATAGATGAATTTCAATTTTTGTTTACTATTCTCTCCACTTGTTGGTGTGTCCATGCCATTTTAACAAGAAGGGGTTGACGCATCATTAATTTTATTTTGTGCACAGTTATTTATTCATGTGTAGAGTGTTTAAAAGCAATTTTGGTTTTTCAAAAGCCTTCACCGTTTGGGGGTGAGGAGGCTGGGGTTTATTGATGGTATTCGGAACACCTCGATATTTACGACTGAAAGCATTTGCGCAAATGCTAGAACATTTTTACTAGGTAATTGAAAAAATTCAAAAATTCGAAAACTACTGTAGGTACTTGGAAGAAAATAATTATTGTTTTGGTTAATTATTTTAAATTTTCTGATGTATTTTTGAAATGCTCTTAAGAGTCTAAGTTGAACGATGAAATGTTCACTTTTACGGTCCATGTTTCATTGGGAAGAGTACAAAACAGCCAAACAAATTTTTGCAAGAACCATATATTACATTTTTGGAAAATTATTGTATTTTGTTCTTTTATTTCTGAATAAAATTATGTGTAATTTATGGTAATTTTTAATATTATCAGAGTAGGAATTATTGATTTAATTTACATGTAAAATTATTAATAAATAAAAAAAAATCCATGGTATTCCAGGAGGAGCCATTAAAAGTTTCTGTTGTTATGAGATGAGTCTAGGTCTCGGTGATGGCTATTTTAAGGCTTTAAAAAGAGTGATATCATTTGTATAGTAAAACGTGTAGAATTTAATGACATCTTTTTCTCTTACTTTAAAAAATTTGTCATCTAATGCCACTATGCTCATGACAGATATTCATTAACTGTTTATATCACCATGAGAAGAAAATTAAATTCTATGTTTCTACTGGAACAATATTATAATTATGTAAGCAAAAAAATAGTCTGGCTATACAAACTGCAAGAACACTTGTCTTTTCTCTTGTTCTTTACATCCTCGCCTTAATGATTATGTATATTATAATTACTATATTAGCGCCACCAGTTAATTAATAGTATCTCTTTACACAGGGACAATTTTTATATAACACCATGCAATTTTTTTTAAATGTATACAAAAATAGGACCTAGTTTAAGAGTTCAATATCATTGTATTTACGAACTTAGAACAAATCTAAAAAAAAATATTTAAAATATGAATAAATTATACATTAAATTACGGTTTGTAAGAGTATGACTTATCAAAACATCACAAATAAAATAAATGGATTCATGCATACTTTTTGTTTTCTCATTTAAAATGCAATAAAATAAAAAATATAAAAACGGTGGTATTTGAAATATTTCTAGCACTACCTAAGTGAAATTAATGTTTAAATGTAATGTACTAGAAATTTCCAGAAAACCCAAGTTCCACGCATACGTAGCATCGTTAAATTCACTATATAGCCACCATGTGTGCTCGTGTAGCAATTTCAAATATATATCGTGGCACTTTAGAATTGGTGGTACAACAGAGTTTTTTAAGAGTGATTTATAATTAATTTACTCTATAATTCCGGCAGATCCAGGTTAGACACCTATGTAGGATCATTGTAGGCACCTATGAGTATAATATCCAAGGTATCGATTGTGCTGGCATTCGATACATAGTGCGATTTTTGAATTGAAGGTAGTTTGCTCGTTAATTCCAGCAGAACTAAAGTTCACACATTTATGGAATAATAAAAGGCACATATTATTTAATGTCCACTATGTGTAGATTTGTATGGTTAAATTTTAGAAAAATTAATTATTTATCTTATAAAATAATTTGTCCCTAGTTATTTTATTAATCTTTTCCTTTGTTGCTCTCTATTATCTGGTTTTAAACTAACGCTCACCTAGTATCGCATTTATGATTTGGTTTTGAACTAGATCTTCACCTAGTTTCTTTTATATTTTATGTTGGCTAAAAATCTTTTGATTTATTCTTTATTGTGATCGTTGTGCTTTTCTCCATGGGGTTGACACTGGGATAGTAAAATTTTGTACGATACCTCTTCCCTTCAACCCTTTTCCAATCTTCTTCATTTAGTGCTCACATATTTGTCTAGAGCTCGCACCAGTCGAAATATATTTGACTCTCTTTTATTAATTTTAATTAAAATCACTTTATTTCTTTATTTCACTGTATTGAAAATGTATTTATTTTCAACATAAATTTTAATTGTTATTAAATACATATTTATTTTTCTTCATCAGGTGAATTTTTAAATAATTTTAGACACACCAAACACATTACCAATATTTGACTCATGGATTGACTCCATCTTAAAATATTTTTAATTGTGTTTATTATATTATTGTTTGTATTTGAATATTTATATTTTTACTTGGATTGACAGTGGAATTTATAATTAGCGTATCTCAGTTTCACTTGGTAGTTTTATTTACGTTCATATAAAAACAATGCCAGTCGTCCACACTTGCTCTGTGACAGGATGCTACGGATCTTCCACGATTAATCCTGGCTTGACATTTTTCCGATTTCCAACAGGGGACAAATTGAGGTAATATTATATAATTATGTTGATTATATGTTTTAACTGCCGAGTATGATGTAGTTATTAATTAAGCATGTTTACCTTGTGAATCCTGGCTCACTAAATAGTCCAACAGAACAGTGTGCTGGGATTTTTTTTTCTATTTATATTTTTAAATATTTTTAACAGCCTATACACACAAGACAGCACGTTTACCATGATAGTAAAACAAAATTGTAAAATTAATCTCTATAACTAAGTTATAAAAATTAAGGAAAAAGTATTTTAATAACAGTTAACATTTTTATTATTATTAACCATCCCAAAGTAACAAAACATAATCTCTTGGGTATAGATTTCATTTTTTTCATCAAATTGAGTCAACGCTCGATAACTCATACTAAAGGGGTGGCGGTCTATCTTGAGTTATGAAAAGTCCGTCTTATCGAGGGGAAATAAAGTTGTGCCTAAAGGAATGTATACTGATATTTATCTAAAGTAATATTATACTTTAATGTGACGAGGTAAACTATACATATCAGATAAGACACATACACAAATAACACAGGTATTCAAATGGGGAAGGTTGAGATTACAATAGGCCTATAGTACTACTGGCAAATTATCTATAGACTACTGTACTTACTGACCTCAATATTTTAATCAGAGTCTGATTCACACCCTATTTCAATAGACCTAGGCCTATTACACGAGCATGATGGTGATTGGTGTGCGACTGTGATGATATTTTGCTCAGCAGACGTAGGTTTGAAGAAGCTGTCAATATTCTTCTGTGAATATTTTTGATGTTGCGTCTTATTGATGACTTGTGAAATTATTAAGCTCTTCAATGCTTGTTCACAGCTTGTGAATGTGAGGAATGCCAGGCCTCCACCGTGGTTCTGACTCCACGTTAAACTGTAGGTCCTTCATTTCATCCCACAATCACCCTACCATTGCACCTTAGTGTAAGCGCTTATAACCTGAATGGGTAGTAAGACGCAGTGCTAATAATAATAATAATCATAGTAATAATAATAATCCAACGCTTGTTCCACTAAAAGTTTGATAAATTAGGGTTGTTCAATTGAACCTATTTTAACTTGAAATAGACCCTCATCTACATCTAGCTATACATTTTATTTTTATTTACTTTTTTGGTTTACTTTTGTTAGTGTTTTTCAAATTGAAGTATGAAATATTATCTTATTTGTTATGCTATTTTTGTGACTGTTAAATAAATTTGATTATACTTACTGCTAAATGCAACATTAGTCACATTATTTTTGTAGGGTTCTGTTCGCAACCAAAAGAATAATAATGAAAAAATAAATAAGATTAATATTAGTGAATTTATGTTGAATCTGAGTCTTAGATAATCTCTATTTTATAATAATAGCTTTGTACTACTTATGGGAACAAAGTTTTAAAAACATTTCTACTCAAGATTAACTTATTATATATCTTTATTTTGAACATGAGTCACATAACTATAAAAATTCAGCCTTTTATCTGTCCATTTATTTTTTCAAATTGTTTTTAACTAGATAATTATATAAATAAATTAGTTACAACATTTAATAAATAAATATTTTTCAAAGATAATTTGATTTGGCTATTGTGTAAATTTAAAGTTTTAAAATATGACTAGTTGCAATGTGAGTTATTTTATATCAAATGACTCTATAGGTATTACATTTTTTATAAGTCAATAATTTAATTGCATATAACACAAACGGGTAGTAAGACATGGTGCTAAAAAAAAGAAATGATAGTTCTAGTTAGCAGTAGGCCTATTATTTGGTTCATAATTGGCAATACTTAAAGAAGAAATTATTTGTTTACAGTTTGAGAAAATACAATATAAACACTAATAGACTATTTTTTCATTTTTCCAGGTATCTGAAATGGGTAGACTTCTCCCAAAATCCACTATTGATGGCCCATAGAGAGAAGTTTATTTATGCACACATTTGTGCATCTCATTTTGATGCGAGTCAGTTTCGAACACCTCTACAGGACAAGCTGGTACATAAAGCAGTCCCTTCTATCCCAGCATTGGGATTACATCCGCTTCCTGGATCACAAAAAAATCCCGTTCCCTCTCCTCTTCAAGCAGCTAGTGTGCAGGATCCTTCTCCCCCCTCTGTTTCAGCAGCTTCTCTGCCAAAGTTTCCTAGTTTCTCCCAAGAGTATGTACCATTGTCCCCTCTAAGGGAAAGTATCTGCTTAAGTGCTAGTGTCACATCCTCTGATCCTTTGCTTGACCACAGCTATTGCAAACCTTCCTTTTCTGACAATTCATCCCTTGGTGTAGCATTTCTTCAAAGTTCTCCACCTTCATCTAACCATTGACCTCCCAAATAACACCATATCTCTGTTTTTTCGGTAAAAAAAATTAAGGGCTAGTTTACTAATGAGTGATTTTTTTCAAAAACTTGAAATATTTAAAATAAGCTTTGAAAAGTTGTTTAAGGGTATGTTACTGATAATTGATTTTCAATAATAGTTATTATGATACATTTATGTGTGATTTTGTCGTATATTTTATTAAGCAAGTACTTACTGTATTTGGTAGTCTTCGATGGGTTCGCAGATTTACCATGGACATTGATGTAACAAGGTTTAGAAGCCCTCCATTACCCTGCTAAATTTAGAGTTTACTTGTTTTTATATCTATTACAGTATGGTAGGGATGAGAGTGGCAGTTTATTAGAGGAAATTCACCTGAATGAGCGAGGAAAATCACATGTTAATTTCATTATTGTAAATTATTATTCACGATTTGTGTGGGCTACTTAGTCTATACAGTACATATACAATATTTAATATAGGTTAAAATGTTTTTTAAATCAAGTAAGACATTGTTCTAAAAAAATAAATAGGCCCCACCACATTTAAACTAAAAAAAATGTATTTTTGTTATTTCCACTTTTTTTCTTATTTCATTCTGTTTAGGGCATACAGCAAATATAATCAATTTTTCCTTCTAGAAAATGTATGCCACTCATTTCTAAAATTTTCTTTAAAACAAAATTTTATGTCTCTGTAATTATATTTATAATATCTATTAGGTGTCTGGAAAAATGAAAATTTCCTCTGGAAAACCTGGAAAAGACCGCAAATTTTATAATAAGAAAATAATGGCAACCCTATTGTTACTATTTTTTTTAATTCCTTGTCGAACTAGAGTTACATACAAAACAATTCCCGAAGTGATAAAAAACATACTCCCAAACTAACTTACCAAGTAAAAATATATTAAAAAAAAACTTAACATGACATATGTTTAAACCATGTATTGACTCTAAAAATTAACTCAACAGCCAAGGGATTTAGAATTAAATACTTACTGGTTAAAATCATCCCTGTATCTTGTGCAAGTTTGTGCCAAATACAGTTCAAAATAGTTCAGGAACTAAGAGTTCCTCAATCTTTACTTGATAAAGACTTGCCAAGGATTAAGCAAAAGTATTTACTTAACAAAAATTATCCCAAACAATCCTCAAAAATAGACATCCAACTCAATTGTATTTGAAGATTAGAGGATTGATACTTTCTTTTTACATTTTTGCTATCTTACAGGTAGAGAAAGTATTGTGATCGTCAAAAAAAATCAAACTTGAGATTTTGATGAATCTTGACGTTTCATGACTCCCTGAATCCGAAAAAGTGATTTTGAATTTCTGTCTGTCTGTTTGTACCTCCAACTAGAGCCTAAACTACTTTACTGATCAAGCTAAAACTTGGTATCTAGGGTTTTTATAGGGTTGCCCCGAGGGGTTTTGGATTTGGATATCCACCCCTAAAATTAAGGATAGTTTACTGAAGGGGAGAAGAAGAATAAGAAGAGAAAAAGCAGATTTTCTCAAAATCGGCTCTAACAATTTTGATTAAATTTCTTATCTAAACATTTATAAATATTCCAAACAAAATGGCTACCCTCAATATTTAGGCAAAATGACTTTAAGGGCTCCAGTCTGATGCTTAAATTAGCTTTTTTTTAAATCATATTTCTGAAACTATTTGTGACATGAAATTACTTATCATTACAAATATGTATATATACTTATAATACATATATTTTACTCAAAATATATTTTTATAAAATCAATAACTTTGAAGCTATACACACACACACACATATATATATATATATATTTTAACTTTTCGAACACTAAAGTTTAAGTATTGCGACAGTAAAAAAAAATCTAACCTGAAATGTTGATGGATCGAAAAGAGAAAAAATAGGTTCTCTCAAAATCCGCTCTAAAGATTTTGATTAGAATTTGTATATAGGCATTGATTAGGATTATAAATAAACTGGCTATTTTTATTTTCACATGAAAATGACTTTTATGGTACTTTACAAAAGCGTTAATTTCCGTATCTCCGCAACTATTTGAGATACTAAATAACTTATCAATGCAAAATTGTAGTACTATTAGATATAAAAAAACTTTTATTGGGCATATTTTTTTTATAAAACCAACAGTTTCTGAGATATTCATTGGCAAATATAGCCTATTGATACAATTTTGTGAGTTTTAGTTGTAAAGATATACTACTTAAGTTTTAACGCAATAATTATCTAATTCCATAGAGCAATTAAATATGGGCAAGTCTCTCAAAAAGTGTAGGTTATTTTTCCTTAAACCTCTTAGGAGAAATGTTTGTACAGCAATGATCTATCTCCATTTTATACTCTAGTCAATATTTACATTTTTTATTGGTGAAAATTTATTAATGAAGAATTTAATAGTAATGCGATGACCTGAAAATGTGCAACACCTAATAAAATTATAAAATTTTAACCGGAAGTCAAATTTTTAATTTGAAGTATTGACCCTTGTGGACCCAATATTAATCCTTTTTATTGGTCTAAACATACAAATGAGGACATTAATTCTTTAAAAATAAAATTATAAAATTTAAAACTGGGACTCAAAAAAGAAGTTTTGTGTAAATATCTCCATTTTTAAACAATAGAGCAAGAAAGTCTGTGCGGGGTTCCGAACCATTTATTTTTATTGGTCTCCGAATGTTCTCAAGGCTTGACCTCATTTTTTGTCTATGATATTCTTGTGATTCCCTGATAATATAGATAGAAGTGTTCAAATAACTTTTTTTTAAATGGCTTTTAACTGTCTTCGACCCTTAAAGGCTTTGCTCATTTAATTACATTGGTGGGGTAGGTATCATCTATTTGAAATATACCCTTATTTTCATGGAGGGGGAGGGTCAAAATGCTTAAGAAAATTTACAGCTAGTTTACCAGGCTGGAATTTGAATCCAGACCTCATTACCAGTGAACCAAGTGAGTATACAATAAAGACTGCACACTAGAGATGGGAAAAACAGTTATTTTACGATATCAGTGAATACAGTGACTGTGATTTTAAAATATCGGTGATTTATACCAGTGATTTTTCACTGTTAGTATTTAGCTGCTGTCCTAGTAGGTGCGTACAATCGAGTAGGAGTATGGAGTATTTTTGAGTATGGAGTATTTTTGAGTATGGAGTATTTTTGAGTATGGAGTATTTCTGAGTACTGGGTATTTACTATTTACTCGAATAATCCCATGACATTCGGTTGTCGGTTGGAACTTGAAAGGAGAACTAATTACTTGGAAGTTTGGCGGCTTGCAATGGAATTCGATACTTAAAGACTTAACATAAGCTCTTTCTGTCGGCACTCAGCACTGACATTGACATTATTGACATACAGCTACCTAATCTCCGGGTTTCGTGTTGCCTGACTAATGTACAGTCAATACTAAAGTATGCGTTTTAAGAAGTTTAATACAATTGAAAAATAGAGAAATAAAATATGTTATTTAGTATTTTATAGTGAAATGTTATGTAATTTGGGCAAAATTAGTGGTCCAACAAACATTATGTTAAACTTTAATACCAATATTAACTTATTTTACGTACTATGAGAAACTCTTGTAATTGTGTAATTTATTTAGTGATCTATTTCACTACAATTAAAATTTATGTGAGATTAAAAATGAAAATAACATAATGGTGATTTGTTTAGAAAACGTTTGGAAAGCAGGTCATATATTATATTATTGTAGTGTTATTTTATTTTAAATACCGTACATATAATAGTAGATGAGCTATACATCTATTAGAAGCAAATAAACCTATAAGATGCTAGAAAATATTTAATCAATTATTATATAAACACACTTTAGATTAGACTATAGGATGATGAGGATCATCAACGCATTGTAAATAATATATTAAGGTTTATTTCTATTTTTTCTATTTTGTTACTTATTTTAATTCATTATTTACGATTTTGGGGATAGGATCACCGAAAAAAAGAAATGATTTTTTTTCGTAGCCTACTTTTAAAAAGAATCCGAAATGTGATTTGCTTAGTAAGCTAAGCTTGCTTTTGAATTTTGCTCTTAACAACAAATGTTTTGTATTGAAAATGCATGTGAAGGAAACATTTAAACTATTAAAGTCATTTTTACGTAGCAATCTTATACTGTTTTTGATAAATGAGCTCTAAGAGATCAAGTGTTTTAAATAGAAATAACACGTAAAACATGCCAGTCAATAAGGTCGATTCTCAATTTTAGTTGGTATAAAATAAAAAATAAAAGAATAACAAAGGCCGTGAAGCGAGTATTTATTCGAGTGTCTAGAAAAAGAAGCAATACTAGCTCCGTAGCTCGAGTTTTGCGAGTATTTCGAGTATTGCGAGTATTGCGAGTATGCGAGTATCTCCGATCACTGATATCTCAATCACCAATACTTTTGGGATTGAGTAACTGGGAGTATCAGTGATCAAATGTTATCGGTGAAAAAATCACAGTCAGTGATATATCGCCCATCTCTACTGCGCACCTCTCGATAGCCTACTTGTTTTAACTGCAGTAAATTAAGTTTTATAATTGTTCATTTCTATTTGAATTTTGCACGTTCCCTAACACCATTGTAACCTCTTTAAATAATTTAACTCAACAGACATTTCAACCCCCACCTCCCCAGCCCTGAAACAAGTGAGTGACCAATTGGTTGGAAACAACTATTATATTGCTAACTAAACAAAACAAAATTGTTAACAATTGTTTTATTACTTGATTGACTTTCTGCATATTAATATTATGTTCATGCCAAATAAATAAACATAGATGGTGATTTTAATTGGGATTATTTTAATTTATATTAAGACATGTACATTTGTTTGTATTTGAAAAATATTGTATACTTTGTGAAAAAATGTGTAAGTTTAAATTTATAAATAAATATAGATTATTTTAAACTTAGTTTGTTTTTTATTTATATTTCCTTAAACATTAATTTAAAATTGATGTGTTGATTTTAGAGTTTCTAGAAATGGTTAAAGAACTATATTAGTTGTGCCAACAATTATCACTTGAACAGATTTGATTAAAAAACTTACTTTTGACCCAATGTAAATAATATTTTTTGTAGGAAACCAATATTTATTTAATTACGTTTGGTCTTAAAAATATTTCAAAATAAAAATGGTTCATGTGAAATGGATTAGCAAAACAACTAATAGCCCAGCAACTAATGGTAAAAATAAAAATTAAATACCAATAGTAATAGTAGTCTTATGCAAATAAAATACCTACTGAGCCACCGAGACCGCTATTTAATACAACAAAAGTGCTCACATATTTGTCTAGATATCAGCACAAATGCAAGTTAACACAGACTTAACAGATCTTTCGTGTTAACCTGATCAGTGCTTTTTTCGCTGCTATAAAATAAGGAATATAGCTGACAGAAAAATAATTCCATACTCACATAACCGTTTATTCTTGGGAAAAGCAGTATCTCAATCTTTACGTTTATCGCTCTCTATGAGAATATTTGGAACTAAATTTCAGATTTGATGATTTTTTATATAGATATTTTCGAACTAAGCTCACCTATCTAGCACACACTATATGATCTTTTGGAACTAGCTTTATGATAGTTCCTTTTTTTTCTTATGTTGGATAAATACGGTTAGTTTATTTTCATATATGATTGCCATTCTTTTGAGCATTTCTGTTCGGCAACTTTAGCAATATTACAATTATTTTCTAACCTTAATTAAACTCTAATTATTCAGTAATGGCAATTAATATTTTAGGTCGTATGTGTCGATTTAACGTTGTTAAGCAACTTACAAACGTTTCATTTTACAGTAACAGCCCAATTACAGCGAATATAGAAAAACTTTTAAAAAACAGTAAAGTTGTTGTGTTCATGAAGGGTGTCCCAGAGGAACCTAGATGTGGATTTAGTAATGCAGTTGTTCAAATACTCAGGATGCATGGCATAACTTATGAATCTCATGACGTTCTAAAAGACGAAGATTTGAGAGAAGGTAAACTTACTGTGTCAAATCCCAATAGTAAAATGTTGATGCATTTTAGTTTAATTACTCTAACAACCTTTTCCCCTCTTAAAAAAAGTGGTCCGAACAAAACTCCAGAACTGTATCTTTGAAGTCAATTTTATTGTTAAAAACCCTAAAGTCACAAAATCAATACAGGCTACTATATCAATGTTGGCCGCAAATAAATAAGTTTGAATTTTATCTACTCTTCTTCCAACCAAAATCAGGGTAAATCACTACACTCACAAAAATGCATGAATATGATGATACTAAATTCATGATTACTTAAAAAGTCGTGTATGAAACCAAAGAACCATAGGCCTACCTTTTTCGCAAATTTTTCTCTATAAAACACCTGAAAATCACGTTTATACTAGCATACCTATATTCACAAAAATGTGGGAAATCCATTGATAGGCCTACTAAGCTAATGGTTATTAGAAAAATTTTGTATAGCTTAATTAAAAACAAACAAATCCAAAGTCGGGTAGCAAACGTTTATGGTTGCTTTTGAGAAAGCATATTTAAAAAAAAAAAAATCTTATCTTGTAACTTACTGATTTATTCCATAAAATAAAGTGTCACCCATTAAAATATTTTGATTGGTTGATCATATAATTAATATGTCTCAGAATACACTAATGACAACTTTGCAAGTAAATAACTTTTCTCTAGTTGTTTCCATGCAAAGTTGTCCTATGTGTATTCTGATAGAGAAATTTTAGTTACTGATAATTAATTATTTAACCAACCAGTCAAAATCTTTTAGTGGGTGACGCTTTTTTGAGTATTTTGGAATAGATAACAATCCAGGTTAAGATTTTTTTTCTCAAAAGGAACCATAAATGCTACCCTCAAACTCACCCAAGTGACACAAGAACAAACATATTTGAAAAATCTGTGAAATTGCATGATCTAAGCTGTACGTATATTATAAAACACCAACCACACTTCTTCACTCTATTTAAAAACGGACATATTTCTTAAAAAATGATCAGCTTTTTCTTTCCTATCTAACATAATAACTTAAACGAAAACGTAGTAGAGTAGAAACACCCACCGGGATTCAACCATAGGAAGTCATATATTACAATAAAGTAGCCTAATATATTTTAATGCCAAATGATCTCTAAATATATTAAACTTAAGACTCCTTTACAAGCTAGCTTACCCTAGCCTTCCGCTAACCTTACTATCGTTCCATTCACTCATAAATTAGAATCTCAGTTAGTATTAACAAAATAAATAATTTTATTTTCATAGTAGGCCTATAGGATGACAAGGGAATATGGATCAAAATATGTGTTGATCTAGTGTGTTTACATGTGTAGTTAGGTTTTGGTGAGGTGTCTAAATATTGTAAAACTCAAATAAGTTCAAATAAATATAATTAACCTATAGTATCATTTGATTTGCTGTTCCATAGTAAGTTTATAATGATGATGTAAGATTTGAATGATTTGACATTAAGTAAAATACTGTGTATTATATGATAAGGTGCTTAGGCATCATTCCCACTCTACCAATATGCATGATTATTCACAATCATCACAATTAATTGAGAAATATAAATACTCTCACCAGTCACTAATGGTGGCAGCCGCTCGATAGACATAGCTCGCTTGTTTAATAGTATTGGACAGTTATGTACCATTGTGGAATGATGCAACACTCGAGTCGGTTACCTTCCCTCTTGGCAGCGAACTTGAATATGCTGTCCTGAGTCTAGCCAACCTATATTGCAAGCTGGATCAAGTCAGCCGCGGCCCGCTCTCTCTGAGTGTGGCTGATCACTGAGGGTTTTTCTGAAGCAGTGGTCAGGCGATCTGAGTTGGCCAGCGTCAGAGTAATGGAATAAGAGCCGCCAATGTGCAGATGGATGTGTGAGGTGGTTGCCGTTGTGCAGGCATTGGATAGTGCTCGTGGCAACATTTTAACATGTTGTGCTTAAATCCCCAGCGCAGATTGTACTGTGATTGGATAGATCCAAAGACTACTTCGGAAAGTAAATTTGTATATAAGATGTTTATACTGCAATTCTGACATTTTGGCTCAGCATCAGATTGGTATAGACAACATATCAAAGATTTCATGATGTAAAAACATTGTCATTTCTTCCTTTGCTGTAATCTTTGAGCGATGACTAAATAGATTCCTGTTTGCAATTTCTTAAAATTTTAGACTTTTAACTATTTTTCTGTTACTTTGCACTATAGCTATTGTTCAGTCCTTTTGGACTTATTTTTGTGTAATTTTGGTGTTATTTTGGACTTTCAAATGGTTTGAATCGGTTGAACCTTATTTTAAATCATATTCCTTGGGCTCTGGGTGAGTATGGAAACTAAATAAAATGACTTGACTTCTCATAATATTTGGATTTGGCGCTTTCCTGAGTATTCTTTATTAGTCGTCTTTCTTGGTCTTTCCACTAATAATAACTTTTTAAATATTTGGATATCAAATTGTGGAATTGAAAGTTAGTTAATGTATATTGGATACTTGAGTATATTTTTTATTTCTCTTGTCGAGTTTCTCTATGAAGGAATTATTTGAATTCTTAAGATGTTAACTATTCAGTATTCTGTACGTGTGTTAACTATTTTTGATATGTCATTTGCTAAGTTAAGTATAAATATGTCTACAGGACTTTGTCCCTTAAGGGTATCATTTTGTATATTAAGACCATTGAAGTATTTGGCAATCAACTTACTTGCACAGAAATAAGGCCTATAATATTTAAATTTTGTGGTTCCCAAAAATTGTTCCTGTGAGGATTTTTTGAAATATTGCTATACATTTTACATTATTGTATTAAATCTTACTTCCCAAGTATTATTGTATATTTTCTGGATTTATGTTAATCTTACTTTTGAATTAGTTTATAGCTGCCCTCCTGTCAGCCAATATTTTTTATGTAATTCTGTTAAATAAAATCTCATTTAACTGTCTCTACCAGTGGAATATTTTCTGGGTATGGATTAATTGTTTCTTAAATTCAATGTTTGTGCTAACTGTGTAAATACTAATGTTTAAATTGTTAATAAATATACATGTAATGGATTATTAATTTTAAAACTAATATTGGTTCATATTCCAAGAATACTGTGTTTTAAGTAATTCTTCTTCCAAAAGGTTCTACTTAGCACAATAGGAAACCCAGGTCTTGCTGCTTGAATACCGCAAGGCAAGCTAGGGAGGCTCTAATGACCTTGCCCAATGTCTAGGGGGTGGCAACACATTCCTTTCCGCTCACCCACTAGTAATTGGTCAATGAGCTCGGGTTTTTATACCCCAGGTCATGCTGTTCATGTATAGCAAGCAAAGCATTTTGCCAACTATTGAAAAAAGATTCAAGATCACAATGTTTATTTATTAAGCTAATTTAGTATAGTTTAAGTATAATTAATTGTAAAATAATAGTTTACGTAACAAGTTTTAAATGATGCACTAATTAAATACATTGATCTATGTGTTTAGGTATTATAGTCACATTTATTATCATGTATTTGGCAAACACATTTATCCACTATTACAAATTTAGGCATTTCAGCACTGATAGAGTACGTAATGGGGGTGGGGGGGATGGGGGGGTGACGATGCTAAATTAACCGTATTGACGGTAAGTCTTGGTTTTCTTTAGTAGAAAGTATTCATGGAGTTTTAATAGTGTTATTTTAATTTTTGTAATGACTTATTAGTCATTGTGATTTAATATAACTGTACATCAAAGAATCCCTAAAGTCAAGAGTGTAATTTCACCACTTCAAGATGATTTAGAAGGAAAAGGTAAAATAAAATATATTTTCCTATAATTGACTTAATCAGTGAAACACCCAGCCATTTACTTTGGGGAGAGGCGTTCAATCAAGGCTGTAGTAAGAATGCAATTTTGATGGAGACAATGGGTTTGGGGTTGCACCGCCCTCTGACTCCTGAAGGCCGAAAATATTTATGAATATTAAGTCTTTAGAAACGATTTGGATTAGTTTTATAGTAATAAAGAGATTTAAATAATGCAAATGGTATCGAAGCTACTATTTATGTGTTTTTTTAAAATTGTTAATTTTGTGTGTAACTGTAAACCTTTCGAATATTAGGCTTAAGTCAGAAGCCTGGTCCTAAAATGTAGCTTATACATTCGTCACATCTTCAATGCTAAGTATTTTAATTATACTTTATATTAATTAAATTTATATTAAAATTATGTATAGTTTTGAGGAAAGGGGCAAATACCTTGTTTGCCCCTCTCCCCCTTGGGTGCACCAATGCTTACAGCAAAAGATATGTCAATAAACCAATGACGTAGCGATAGAGTATTAATAGGAGATAATATCCCCTATTCTAGTCAGTGTTTACCCATCTAAATAGCTTCTGGAGCATAAATTCTCAAGTTGGGAGACTCGTTGTTTCCAAGCAACATTGTGTGAAATAAGTTGGCTTTAAGAAATAGTTTTAATAGCAACGTGAGTTGGACAATCCACCTGATTCCCTCTCACCAAGATCTGATGGACGATTGATCAATGTATCACTTCATTTTACTCTTATTATGATGGTTTGCTTTGAGTATTGCTAACTGTGTGCTAGGCTTATTGAATAGGATCTGTCTCTCTTATGCACTAAGAAATGTGTCCATACAACTTGTAGCCTCGACATTAATATTTACTTAAATTTCTAACCATGTAGATATCATTACAATAGGAGGACCGCTTTTGTGGTATGGGGGTCAGAGTTTCTGGACTACCAAGCCAGAGGTTCCGGGTTTGATTCCCAGCGCTCCCAGATTTACTGGTAAGCAGTGGGTCTGGAATGGGGTAGACTCAAGTCTCGTGTGAATAAATAAGGAGCTACTTGTATACAGTAGTAGTGGCTCCAGTATAGAAACTGAGTTTAATTGCTGGAGGCGTCGTTGTGCTGACCACATGACACCCTCTATCTGCAAGAGTTGGCACTCGGTAGGTATAGCCTGAATGTGGGCTGACACCATGGAGTTACTTTTATTACATTTTGAGTGGATGGTAATCATCATTATTGATAAATAAAAAAAGAGAGAAAGTGTGTGTGGGGGGNGGGGGGCCTTCAAAATTTCCTAAGTGAGCATACGGTTAAGAGGAAATAATAAATGTTCGAGAACCATTGTTCCATATGCATACATCCTACATATATATCTCTTGAAATAATGCCATAACGCTCTTGGACAACTGTGGTTGAGCGTCTTCGACCCCCAAATCTCCCCTGCAACTTTTAGATTACAGCATACCTAATAATTTTCTCAGAATACGCCACTGGTCTCTCTCTATATATTTTGTTGGAGAGTAATTAGTCCCCCCCTCCCTCCCCCATATAATTGTAACCCAAAGAGTTGAGAAAGTAACATTTCCTGAAACGTCTCAACCATAGGACTCACATAAATTAATATCCCTCCACATAAAATAGCACTGTGTTTGTAAACTAACTAGTAGATTTTTGTTTTTTTCCCCCCATAGAAAACCCATTTCTGGAACATTAATGTTACCATATTTTCTATAACTTCATCAAAATCTTTAAAGAATCAACACAAAACAATATTTCACACATATCAATATTCTTGTAAAACACTAAAATTTAAAGGATTGTAGGAATGGAGTAAGAAAATAATTAAGGTATTTTAATGTGTTTTTATGTTCTAGATTAATATTGTGAAAACAAAAACATTCTTTGTCAAGAAAAATAAGCTAGCCTACAGTACTGTAGGCCCTAAGTCATTAAATGTGAAAAATGAATTTGTTTTATTAAATATGATTTCACTTTTTGTATCAGTTTATAATTCTAAACAAAACACAAATTCTTCAAATATATCTTATTTACTATGGTAATTAAACTTCACATATCCCAAACAGATTGGAAATGTCAGTTGATTCATCTTTTGTGTAATGAAAACCACAGAGAATTCTTACTATTTTGAATTAATTGCTCTTGAAGATAGTCAGCAATCATTGTAGTTCTATGACACATATCATTTTACATAGGCATTTCTTTGATTTTATTTTATTGTATTGTATTATATTTTATGATATTCCAATTATTTATTCACAAATATTAATCATTCATGGTTTCAATAAACTTACACCTATCGTAAACGATTTCTTTTTTTTGGTAATATGCAAAGCTTTGACTAATAATATATTTATAACAGTTGTTGCGTTTATGAACCACTTCTGGTCTTTCAGTTCATCCTTTTTTCTTACAAAATAACTCTTCTGGTTTATCTTTATATTGCTGGTGCCTCACTTCTAGATGCCTTCTTAATTTATTTGGTTTCATACATTTATTTGAGACGACTTCATCACAAACAATACATCGTAGCTTTGGAATTCCATCCCTTTCTCTGCTGATAAATCCAAATTTTAAATAATTTGTGAAATATAACCTTGTTTGCTCATTAAGTGGGTAAATTATTAAGACATCACAAAAACAATTCACTAAAATCGTAAACACAAACAATAATCCAATATCAAATCACAGAAATAACAGCATCTGTACAACAATCTCCCAAGAATGGTTAGCGCTAACTGTCGTATCAGTCCTCCATGCGTGCTTGTGCAGTAAATATATGGGAAAATAGATTTTTGGTACTATCCGTGATTTATATCGTCCGTGGTTCACCTCTCCTCCATTACCCAGGAAAATCAAGAGTCTACTGTACTTACATGTTTACGATCATCAAATTCTTCCTTCCAAAAATTAAAATAATTGACTTCAGTAATAAACAAATAACATTTTTAATCATCTTTTTTTGAGGGCACTCAAAAAACTTTTCACGTACCCTCGGTAAAGTATTGTTGGCCTACAGGACAAATGGAATAGCACAAAGATAATAGGCTATTTAGAATAAGAATGAAACAAATGGAATAGGATCAAGATGGCGTGAAGGCGAAGATATTTTAGCATACAATCATCATTAGTTCATCAATCTTACGATTGGTTTGCTGCAGCTATCCACTTTTTCCTATCCTAGGTCAAATTCTATACATCTTAGCACCTTCTTCTGCCAACATCATCCGCTATCTGGTATATGTTCTCCACTCTTGGTCTCCATCTTGAATTTTTCACCCTTCCATAGTATACAGTCTATTAGATTAATTAGATACATACAAAAAATATAAAAATAATCATAAGTGTAAATGTTTGACTTCTTGTGTGTCTATTGTGGTATTTCATTAATGTAATTTAATGAATAAAACAGGTTTTTGGCATTCAGAGAAAGCATATTTAACCATCTATTACTTAAACATACCAAATAAAAGTTAATTGATGTCATATCATAATGGTTGAGAATACTGGGGAGTGGAAGAGGTTACATACTGGTAATGAGTTACAAACCCTGTGCTCATCACAAGACATTGTTAGGATAGTTAAGTCTTGCAGACTGCGGTGGGCAGGAAATACAGCACAAATGGGAGAATCTAGAACTATATTCAGAATATTGATTGGTAAACCCAGTGGGAAGACCTAGAAGCAGATAGGATAAGATTAGAATGGATGTGAACATGATAGGGTGTAATGAGGTGGACTGGGTAGAATTAGCTCAAGATAGGGATAGGCGGTGTACTTTTGTAAGTGCTGCAATGTACTTTTGAGCTCCTAATGCCATAAAGTGAGTAAGTAAATATTGTCATTTTAAACAAAATACATTAAGCTCGGAAATTCGACACTCCCTAACTCAACATTCTGCGTAACTCGACATGTGCACACACTTGTTGACACCAGTCATCGCAGTCCATGATCATTCAACTGTATAACCTCTCATTTTGTGTAACTCGAATGGAACAGTTGTGCTGTGGTGTTTTTACAAGTGCTGTGTTTGTTGGTTTTCCATTTCAGTAACATGTTATTCGAATCAATACAATATTATATGTACACTACTGCACTGAGTTTCTGTATATTACATGCATGTATATACACAATGTTATATTAACACACAATATATTGTACAGTACAGTACAATACTACAGTACAATACTACAGTACAGTACAGTACAGTACAACTGTACCTATAATATTCAATACTGTACTGTGATTCATCCTTGTTTTGAAAACATGACATAGTAAACATGCATGTTATGCAAGCTCATTCTAAAACTCTGACATTTCATACTTTTCTTTTCTTATTATAAAGTCTAATTGATTTATATATCTTTGGTAAGACTGATAAGTTATAGTCCTATATATTTGTCAGGGACAATTGACTTTGTACACTTGAATCTAAAGATAATTTTACACAGAATCTCACAAAATTTTCATCACAGTAGCCTACTAAAATAATAATACAAAGTGTATGTATTAATTTATCGTAGACTTAAATTGAACAAACTTAAGCCACACCTTTGCAGTCAAGATTGTTTTAATACATTGTTTATGTGGTGAATTTCACTGTATCTTTTACATTTTCTTTTAAAGTGAATTGTGATGCATTACTAGTGTCCTCTCATTCTTCTAATAAAATTAACACCCAATTTTACCATTGCAGTGCGTGTTTGGCTTGTTTATTGACATGTTTTTAAATTTAATTGAGTATTAATTTTCAGTCAAACCCCTTTTATTTAGTTTTTAAAGAAAACACATGATAAGTGATAACACACAACAATCTCGAATGCTTGGAGGTACATCTTAAGAGTGTGCATCATAACAGGCCCAACTCAGCTCCTGGCTCGCGCGAGGTATGGTAGTTTAAGGGAAAAGAAAAGACCAAGACCAGAAATATGTGCAGTGCATTTGTATTAAAATGATTACTCGAAATTTGCCGTTGTGCCAATGGGGGACAAAGCAACAACATTTCTTGTTAATAACTACAATATGTCCCTATTATGACAGGATGCACAATGATTATCTGTGAAGCCATTTTAAAATGGTCAAAAACGGCCTTTTCAATGCAGTTTTTATCCAAAGATAATTTAATATTACAACAATGTTCTTCTTTAAGAACATCTAATAACTCTATCTCCATTACTGTTTAGTCAGAAATGATCCAAGTGCAATTATGTTAGTGTAAATATACGATTTATAGCCGACTATATCACAGGATTGATGCACATGTGATGCACACTCTTAAGGTATTGTAAAATGTTTAAAAATACAATAATATTTAATTAAATTTAATATCCCATTTAATGTTTTCTTAAATATTTTATCTACATACATGGGCCAATATAATTTATATTAACTCTCCCTTGTTAATTTAATTTTGTTCAGGAATCAAGACATACTCTAACTGGCCTACCATCCCCCAAGTCTTCATAAATGGGGAGTTTGTTGGTGGATGTGATATAATGCTTCAAATGCATCAAAATGGTGAACTGATTGAAGAGTTGAGGAAGGCCGGAATTAAATCGGCACTTCTGGACAAGGCGCTGAAAGAGGAAGAGACTAAACATGCCGATGAAGCTAAATAGAATTAATTAGGAATTTTAGTTATAATGAGTCTGTTATTATATGTACTTTATTTATTTGTTTGATGTTAGGTTATATTTTACTAATAATTTATCACGACGTTAATCGGTACTTCAGAACAGTTGGAAAAGTTCTCTACTTTCTATCTATTATCAGGAACAAACACAAAACTTACCATTTTGCTTGAACTTCATACTTGTTTATAATGGCTTCTACAAATTATATTTAGTCAAAATATTTCATTGGTATGTTCTTGAATTGTTTTTTTCTCTTCTTAATTACATGATATAACAAACATTAAGACAATATAATTAGTATAACTTAATTATGTAGTATGTATTTTAAATGTGATGACATATAAATATTGTAATTTATTGTAAGCATGGGTTGTTAAATTCTTTAAAAAGTTTAAAAATTGTTAAACATTGTTTATTGAATTTTTCTTTTATGAATTGTGATATCAAAGCATGTTTGCATGAATGTAAAATGTTGAATTAAAGAAAATGTCAAATATGTTGATTTATTTCTTTAGTAGAGATTTATATAACATTTGTATACTTAACATTTAAAAAAATAGTTGATGTCCAAATCTAAAGGTGCACAGTTTTACTATGAATTCTAGTTCCATATGACATAATCCATAAATTATATTTAATCAGCTCAATACATTTTTATATCTATATCTAGATTAAATACTTTGAATACAATTTTAGTATGTATAGTTGTCTAACTTGGGTTTTCTTTGTGAATTGAAAATTAACTTGAAAATAGTTCCATAAGTACCCACATTTGCTTTCCATGATAATCATTTTGACATATGTCAATTGGCATCCCTTAACAAGTAAACAAAACATACCATATTTTATCACATAATGATCGCACCATGTTTTCAGTCCAAAAAGTTGGTCTAAATGGTTTCATTGCATAATAATTGCACCCTGCTTTTCAGTCTTGGTTTATAAAATTTCGCACTAAACTTTTACTTTAAAAAAAGTTAAAATTGTTAAATTTTACCTCTGTTACTGTTATATCCTCTGTGTTGGAAGATTCTGCGCCACTATCGCTGGTCCTCAGTGCCACTCATTTCTTTGTTACACTGCCTCAATGAGTCATCTTCAGATCCATCCAGTGCATTCGAAATTACTGTTTTTTAAAGCTTAGGATTAAGTAATTTTTTTTAAACCTTTACATAATGGTTGCACCATACTTTTCCCTCAAATAATTGGGCATAAAAAATGTGACGATTATGCGGTGAAAGCCGGTACTTTCAAAGCGAATGAAACATATTATTGTATTGATATCTTAAATCTCAGAAAAGGCCAAAGTTACCATTAAAATGTATTTTGAACACCATGTCTTACTACCCTCTCGGGTTATACTACGCTTATGTATAATTTTGGTAGGAAGAACAGTAGAAGTTAGTTACTAAAGTTACCAAAACAATTTTAATAGATTCATACATCAAGTTATGTTATCTGGAGCTGTTACTTTTGATATATATTACCAATACCTATAAAATAACACTAATAATATGGTAAAATGTTATCAAAGTTGACCACAATAAAATATGATTGAATTTTCTCTACTGTTCTTCCAACAAAAATCAGGGTATACAAATTACACTAATGGGTTTGGGGGTGAGGACACTCGAATTTATAGGAAGCATACCCACATTTGGGTCATTCCATGTCAAATCAACCAGGCTCTCAAACCGACTATTTTTGATTTTTATGAAACTTGGTATATTTGTAGAATTCATCATTATAAACAAGTATAATTTTTTTTTAAATTTTTTACTGCATCCATTTTTGAGTTATTAATTTTTGAAATGTTTAAAAAAACATGATTTTTGATCTGCTGAGCAAACCTTAACTGACAATAACTCTGAATCTAATTGTGCTAGAGTCCTGAATTATGGCTTATTTGAAAGATCTTTAATTGGGCTTTCATTTGATATGACACATGCAAATTTTATATTTTTTAAAATCTAAAGGTCATTCAAAGAAATTTTAAATTCTGAATATTAAAAAAAGTAGATTTTTAAAAATTCTTAAAAAAATATATGCTAAATATACATTATTTTTCTACATAGCCTGAAAGTTTCATAATGGGATCTCAATGGGATTATTATAAAAACATAAATAGCATAAGTTGATGCAACTGTTAATGTGCTAATTACTTGCCAGTTTGACGATCCATGACTGGCAGGGTATTCATTTGGTTTGTGTAAAAATGCCACACATGTTCTTCCAAACAATGTTAATATTAAATAACCAAAATAAGCATCTAAATATGTTAAAATAATTGTGTTCTAGCCTAATTCAATCCCAAATTCAGTAACTTATAAGATTCTGTATTCATGTTTACACTTACAAAATCACTTTATTTTAGAATGTACTGATACTCTTTTTTTTCTTTTAAATTTTTCCACACTTGTCTGATAATGCTAGATTTACCTTTTTTGTCTCGGTCATGGTTACATTATATTATGTTTATCAAACCTTTTACAACAAATTCTGAAAGTTTCAAAATGGGATCTTATTGGGATCATATGAAAACCTAATTTTAAAACTACATGCACTGTGTAATTTTGTATTTTTCCAATTTGTTATAAAAATAATTTGAAGTACCTACTGAACCTACTTCAAAACTTCACATCTGTTTCACTGCAAAAAGTTTTCTGGTTGCATTTTCTGTCTCGGCCTTTGTCAATGTGTAAACTCTTCCTGTTG
>CABEEJ010001661.1:0-17993 GCA_901482245.1 Timema douglasi
GGTGGAGGCCTGGCATTCCCCACATTCACAAGATGTCTTGTCAGAGGTGAAGGAAGGGTTTGGTAATCAGATAAATCTTTGCCAGGTCCGAGGATTGAACCCCGGCCGCCAGCACCGAAGTCTGACACCTTACCCCTAGACCGCATTTATTTTTAATAATATTACAACTTCACAACCATAAGTTTTTCGTATCTCAAATAGTTACAGAGGATGGATCAAATTGTAGTATATCCCTTATGTAAAGTACAGCCAAAATAATTTTCATGAAAAAATGAGAATTGCTATCTTGTTTATAGTGATTAAAAGTGTTCAGTTATACAATTAAATCAAAACCGTTCAAGAGAATTTTGATAAGATCGATTAATTTTCTTGTTGTCCTTCGGTAAACTATTCTTAATTTTAGAGTTAGACCTCTAATTAAATAAAACCGTTGGAGGGACCTTATGAAAACCCCAGATACCAAGTTTTAGACCAGCCGGGAAAATAGTTTCGGCTCTAGCCCAAGGTACAGACAGACGAGATTGCGAAAAAACAAAACTTTTTTGATTTCACGAGGTTATGAAAAGTCGACATTTATCAAAATCTCGAGTTCAATTTTTACTTTCTCGCTATCTTAGAGGTAGAGAAAGTGTAGTTATCGACCAAAAAATCGAACTCAGGATATTGATTAATCTTGACGTTTCATGACCCCCCAAATCCAAAAAAGTGGTTCTTGACTTTCTGTCTGTCTGTCTGTACCTCCAACTAAAGCCTAAACTATTTTACCGATTGGGCTAAAACTTGGTATCTAGGGTTTTAATAGGTTTGCCCCAAGGGTTTTTTGGAATTGAATATCTAACCCTAAAATTGAAGGTAGTTTACTGAAGGGCAAATAGAGAAAAAGTCAATTTTTTATTAAACTTCATTTCTAAACATTTATAAATATTCCAAACAAAATGGCTTCTCTCAATATTTCGGCAAAATGACTTTAAGGGCTTAGATCTGATGCGTAAATTATATATTTTTTACGTCTCTTAAACTATTTGAGCTATGAAATTAATTATCGTTACAAATATGTAGGTCTCTTTATACTAAAAATATTTTAACGAGAACCATATTTTTATAAAACCAATAACTTTCAAGCTATACGTAAATATATTTATTTACTTTTTGAACACAAAAGGTAAAAGTATTGCGACCGCAAAAGAAAATCTAATCTGAAATGTTGACCCTAAAAAGTTATCTTGGTAATAACGTCTGTCTGTGTGTCTGTTTAAACTTAAAATTAAAGAGTATTTTAAGAAAAGGCGAAATGAGAACAAATCTATTTTCTCAAAATAGGCTCTAACGATTTTGATTAAAATTCGTATATAGGTGTTGATTAAGATTATAAATAAACTGGCTATTTTCATTTTACCACGAAAATGAATTTTAGGACTCTTTACAGAAGCAGAAACTTCCGTATTTCCGCAACTATTTGAGATACTAAATAACTTATCATTGCAAAATTGTAGTACTATTAAAATAGAAAACTTTTATATGGAATATATTTTTATAAAGCCAACAGTTTCTGAGATATTAATACAATTTTGTAAACTTTAGTTGTAAAGAGATACTACTTAAGTTTGAACTCAATAATTCTCCAATGCCATAGAGTAATTAAATATAAATCTCAAAATTTTTTTTTTTCTTAAACCTCTTAGGAGAAATGTTTGTACAACAATGATCTATGTCCATTTTAAACTCAATAGTCAATATTTACATTTTTTATTGTCTAAAATTTATAAATGAGGAATTTAATAGCAATGCGATGGCATGGATATTTGCAACACCTAATAAAATGTCGAAAATTTTAACCGCAGGTTGAAATTTTAATACAAAGTGTTGACCCTTGTGGACCCAACTTTGATCTTTTTTATCGGTCCAAACATACAAATGAGGACATTAATTCTTTAAAAACATAATTATAAAATTTAAAACCGGGACTGAAAAATAGTTTTACATAAGTAAAGTGCAATTTATGCTTGGGTGTACTAGTGTGTATTATTTAGTTTCACATATATTACGATTTTTGAGTATATCTCCATTTTCAAACAATAGAGCGAGAGAGTCCGTGCGGAGTTCCGTACCATTTATTTATGACAATCATAATACCTTCTCTCCGAGGTGTTGAGAGAAGATGAAAAGTGACTACCGGTACCATTAAAACTTGATATTTAGACGCCATGTGGTCATAGCTCTAGGTTAAATCGTGGTTTCGATTCTAACCCAAAAATCAAGGATAATTTGGGGTTTAGTGATGAAGGATTTTTTGAAATTCAAATTTTTGAAAGATAGTTTATATAATTATTTAATTTAAAATGGTTATCTGTAGGGCGTTTAAAAATTGTATAAACAGCACTGTAAACTTGTTTTTCAAAGAAAACATTAGATATTTAAGATTTTTGACGGTGACGTATATTTGAACATTTGGAATTTTTTTAAATAAATAGCTATGAAAGTTTAGTTCAAAATTTAAATTTGAGGAGTGTTTCATAATATTATCAAAGTATGTGTTTGTTTTTTTTAAGAAACTTTATTGAGGAGTTGCCTTGTTTACTTAAAAACGATCGTTCTAGAAGGTTTTTTCTACTAAAGTCATACAAAACGATTGTATCGTACTTTTTATTTTTCAGACTCGGCAGATACCTTGTAAGCGTTCACAAAACTAGCCCCTCAAAATTCCATTTGGTTGGCCACAGCCTTGGGGCCCACATCTGTAGCTATGCCGCCAACAATATCACCGGGGTTGCCAGAATCACAGGTCCGGTAAAATAATATGTTTAATAGTGCATCGAAAAATAACTAATGGAAAAGTTATCGCTACTTTATCAGTATATCCCGCCTTGGTGGTGTAGTTTTCTAACGCGCTAGTCGTGTTGAGCTCAACTGCTGAGGACAGGGAGATCGAGGTCCGAATCTCGGTCCGGTGAACTGGGGATGGCTTTTCCTAAATGGTTTTCCACTCTCCCTCCACGCAAAGGCGGGTTCCCTTCCTCTAATTCAACCTTCCCAATTCCTAATCCATTAGCGTAATTAGTACTTAAAGCGTATAACCCGAACGGGTAGTAAGACGCGTTGCTAAATAATAATAATAATAATAATAATAATTTATCAGAATATTATTATTATTATTATTATTATTATTATTAGCACCACGTCTTACTACCCGTTCGGGTTATACGCATTTATCAGTATAAATATTTTATATTTTATACCAATACTTTTACTCTTAGTGGAATAATGTAATCAATTTAAGCCGAAACTTTGATAACATAGTTAAGTTCCTACTACATCATTCAGAAATGAGACAGACACATGGCTATGCCCTATTTTATACCAGTATCATTATATTCGTTTAACAAGCAAGTCTTAGAACCAGTAGTCCTCGCTCCCTCAATGTTCTTACAGTAGACCTCACTCCCTCCATGTTATTATCGTTAATACTGTCTTACTAATAGTTCTGTGAACAGTAGACCTATCTCCCTCCATGTTACTATCATTACTACAGTCTTACTACGCTATACACTATACGCTAGAACTATATTCATGCATACATTATATTTATAGAGAATAATCGCCGTTCACGTGGTTTAAGACGTCAGTCTCTCAATATATGCCAACCTTGACAAAAACTACGCCTTACTATCGCTTGCTTAAGAGTTTTAAATTCAAACCACTTGAGATGTGCTACTAAACGAAACAATTTTTAAGTCTTATTGAAACAGCTAACACCATAAAAAATCATGTAGATATGTTGTTTGGCTTAGGTTCAAAGAATATCCGTGCCAAATTGGGTTAAAATTGGTCCACGAATTCGGCAGTTACCGTGAAACAAACATCCGGACCGACGAAATTTCCAAAATTTTAATCCATAACATGACCTTGCTCTGCTCGGTCAATAATCGGAATAGTAACAATTATTATTATATTATGCAAAATTTTTAATTAGTGTTACTAAATAAGTATACAAATTCTAAGTATATAGGGAGGATGAGGAAAATATATAACCATTTTCGTAGGTGTAAAAATACAAAACAAAAAACACATTATATTCGAATAAAAATTCCCTGCTTATTCTAAATATACTAACGCCTTTTTTTGATACATTTCTTTCGATAGGAATAACCTATCGATAATTTTCACTTGATACCACATATTTACATTGAAGTTATCATGCAGCGATATGTGGTTTGGGATGGGAAGGGGGGGGGGGGGGGGGANGGGGGGGTAGAACTATAGACGTGTTGTGGTACGACCCCCCAAACTAAACGAAGTTTAATGGTTAGTAAATTTTGACTTGGTGCGATGAGGAGGGATGGTACCATATTAAATATTAGGTTACACACTCTTGAGGTTATTCTCTCCAAACTCTTTGGAATCTGAGCGCTCTTTCCCCTAACTAGGCTCGGAAATAGGTTGAACACCTTTACACAGTTCTGATACTTTCCCTCTTCTTTTAACGCCAAGGTGATCTAGCATAATTTTCTGGTGATGAGATTTGTGGTAGTTTCCCAGTCTTCTTCCACACAGATGCGGGTACATTTCCTCTAAATTTTATCTTTTGGTAATTACTAACACATTAGTGTAGTCACATGCGTATAGCTTAAACGGTAATAAATCATGGAGCAAAAAACTTAAGATAAAACTAAAAGCACCTATGGAGCTGAGGGTTTCAGTTCGATACCCGATATGGTCGAAATGTATCATTGAAAAAGATCTGGCTCTCCCTATTAACAGTAATGAATTGATTGGATGGAGGTGGGAAGAGGTTTTATTGTTTGTTCTAGTGTTTATCTAGTTTTGTAAGTCATGTGTTGATACCGGTTTAGAAAGTGTTCCGTTAATTTTCCCACTTCCTCTCCAGTAACAAAACACGAAAGTCACGAATGAAATGTTACGGATATTTCAGCCCTAGATCCCGCTCAGCCGCTGTTCGAAGGTTTCGACAACGACGTCCACATAGATCCGTCCGACGCCCTGTTCGTCGAGGTGCTTCATACAGACGCCGAACCTTTCCTGCCTTTCCTTGGTTTCGGCATGATCGGCGCTGTAGGTGAGCACTGCTTCAGTTTAGCTTTGGTTCAACGTTTCGAGCTTGTCCGACAGCAAGGGAGCTCTTTCATAAAACTAGAGTCGACGGTTCATAGGAAGAACTTTTTAGAAAACACATTTTTTACATTTTTTCCTGTCATCAATACTTAAAAAATATTATTACAAGTGTTATTTTGTAGGTAGGTGACCTGGTGGTCTAGGGGGAAGGTGCTTGGGGTTCGGGGTTCAATACTCGTTCCCGGCACAGATCTATCTGATTGCCAAACACTTCCTTCACCTCTTGACAAGATGTGTATTAACCACAACTTGTGAATGTGTGGAATGCCAGGCCTCCACCGTGGTTCGTATTCCACGTTAAATTGTTGGTCCTTCATTTCATATCACAATCATCCTACCATTACACATTAGCGTAAATGCGTGTACCCCGAACGGGTAGTAAAACGCGATGCTAATAATAATATTTTGTAGGTATTAATGACATATATCAAAAGTGACAACAACAAATCACATGATTTATCGTATGAATACGTTAAAGTAGATCTAGTAATTTTTCTGATAAATTATTAGACTGAACATATAAGCTATTAGGTACAGTAGCCGCGTGGCTTCTTTGGTGCTGACTGACAGTTCACAGCTGACATCTGACAGTCAACATTTAGGTATATACCTAAATGTTGACTGTCAGAAGTAACAGATGCTAAACACATGTTTTTGCAGATCATATGGTTCGGCGTAGGGATACATAATTTGGCCTGGAAACTTTTCAAAGCCGTCAGCTGTGAGCTGTCACTCAGCACCAAAGAAGCCATGAGGCTACTGTAATTCCAATGACGAAGAGTGCTTTAGTACAAAGTATTACGATTGGTAGTAATTGAAAATGGGAACTAACCGGTTTTGTTTTTAACACCAGGGTGGCAATTCACACAATGGTCATGTACTCAGACTCAATCTTGTAAATCTCTAAATAGTATGCGTTTACATAAACTAGACTGGATACAAACACTGTTGAAAACTCTGGACTGAGTATATGTGCGTGAGAAATGTAGCGTGTAACTAGATTGATGACAGATTGGTCAGAGATAATCTAGACTGCTTTGTATCTTGCACGCCTCAGGCTCTACTGCGTTTCGCACATGCGCATTTGAGAGTTCCCAACATGTTCTGTATCCAGTTGCGTCAGTGGATGCCAAGGGCGTAAAAAGGAATGTGTCTGGAACCCCTCCCCCTCCGTACCCCTTGGGGTTTGTTAACTAGTTATTAAAAGGTTGTGAGAAGTTGTGTTAATAGAAAGGAACCAGTGGTAAAATAGTAGCGGTCTGTTGTTAATATAATATTAGTGTTAAGTCACATAAAAATATGTCAAAAAAGTAGATTTACGCTTGACGCCTTCTTAGTAAAAGAACCATCAGCAGAAATTATTCCCTACGAGACACCAAAAGCCATGAGATTTTTTTAAATTTGGAGATGTTTATTAATTTTTCTCCATGTTTCACTACCTATTCTGTTGTACGTATAAGTAGGTTATTAATTACGTTATTGTTGTAAGAATGATAAACGTAGAGCGTAGAGTAAATGTACTCGCAATCGCATGGAGGTGAGGGGGAGGTAGGTAACCATTTAGGAAAAATACCCTCAATAAACTCGGTTAGGTTTCATACCCCGACGTCCCTGTCACCGGCAGACCAGACTTAATGATCTTGACCATGTGCTCACTGGTGCAGGTATTAATAATTTCAAAGCTGTTAATATTAAAATATTGTATTCACTTATGTGTAATTCAAAAGATAACAATATTATTGATATAAAATAATTTTGTTTGCAAAACGCTTGAATATTTTTGAGCATGAGAATATTTTTACTTTCTCAAATAAAGAGGAAAACATATTCTAACCATGAAAAATTGTTGACCTCAAGATTATGATGAATATTGACATTTAATGTGCAGCCTAACCCAAAAAATTTGATATGGAAATTCTGTATATCCCTCGGTTTGTCGGTCTGTGGGCAACCTGTTACCACAACAGAAACAGTTTTATGAATTTTGTTCAAACTTAATATTTTGGCATTATATGTTATTAGTTATAGCAATTTTTTTTTAAATTTTCTCCCTTAAAATAAGGGTTGTTTATTTATTAGTGGTCCCGGCAAAGATTTATCTGATTACCAACCCCTTCCTTCACCTCTGACAAGACATCTTGTGAATGTGAGGAATGCCAGGCCTCCACCGTGGTTCGGATTCCACGTTAAACTGTAGGTCCTCCATTTAATCTCACAATCACCCTACCATTACACATTAGCGTAAATGCGTATAAACCGAACGGGTAGTAAGACGCGGTGCTAATAATACTACTACTACTACTAATAATAATAATATTTATTAGCATTTTTGATAAATTTGGAATTTTTCGATAATGGTTCTACCAATTTTCTTAAAAACGGATATCTGGGGTGTATTTTACATGACAGATGTGTGCCATGACTGTGTGTGTCTATTTTTTGGGAGAAAAATTCGCTTTAGGGTGGTTTACAAAGGACAACTTTTTGAAAATTATGTGTTTCTCGAAAATATATCTCTAACGATTTTGCTTAAAATGTATCTTTTAGGTTTGTTTTACAAAATGAATTGCACTGTATACTTATTTTTCAGAGAAAAAATTTATTTATAGGTAGCTTACATATGACTCTACCTTTTTAAATCCAAACATTTCAAAAATAGTATTAACGATTCTGATTAAATTGGAGATTTAGTCATTGTTTTACATGATAAATAGGCCTATAACTAAATGATTATTTTTTTAGGGAAAAGTCCTTAATTCAAAAGAAGTTTACTGACGACAATTGTTTCTAGATTCAAATATTCCGAAAATGTCTTAAACGATTTTGTTAAAAATAGATATTTGATTACTGTTTTAATTGAAAACTAGCACTATATAATTGATTTACAGAAAAAAATCGATTTAAGGATAATTTACTGGTGTCAGATTTTAGAAAATATTAAATATAATTTGGGAGTGTTTTACGTGATAAATAACTTTAAAATATAAGTTTAAAAAACTAAGAATAGTTAACTTATTGATTAAAAAATTATACCAGCGTATAATTGATATAATAATTTTGTTAAAAAAATATATATTTCCCTTCCGGTTTGTTAGGTCTGTCGTAACTTTATATACACTCAGCCCCCTTCCCCCCCCCTCCCGGCCATTAATTTATCAATGTGAGAGGTAAACCCGTGTTTCACCGTTGATAGATTTTTCGACCATGTCGGGAATCGAACCCGGGACCACGAGTTTATGCAGACACGCTACCGACTGAGCTAAGATGTCATATTCTATGATAACGTTTATTTTTCTTATCAAAACTTACTAAAGAGTGTGTAATTAGTTACCAATTTAAAAAAAAAATGTTCCCAATTATAATAGCTTAAATTAGAAAGTGTTTGTGTCGTACCATTTATTTCGAAATATTATATCTTCAAATTACCTTTAAGAATAATTTATCTCTACTCGAACATGGTTAAATATTCAAGCTCTCAAGTTACCAAAGTTGGCAAGAGTGAGGAAAGGGAAAGGTTGGAGGGGGGTGGTCCGGACCCCTCTGAAATTTTTATAGACCCCCAAGGGATCCATATTATATACACACGAAGATACCTTTACTGCCTAAAGATCAATATAGTAAAATTTTATATCAGATCTTCCCTGGAAAGATTAGCTTTCCACGCCCTTGGTGGGAAAGGCTTTAATTGAGCTCTACATTTTAGGAGTAATAATTAGACCTACGAGAATTATTTTCATTTTATATTTGAAAATATAGTATATTAATAAAATTATAGCTGAATATATAAATGTAGAGGAGTACACAACATATTTTATTTCAAAACAAGCAAAATTCTTTAATTTCAAATTTTACACTTTTTAATTGAAAACCTTAGTACAATTTTATTCTACCAGTACACTGATGTAATATCACCATGAATTGATTAATAAATGAGAAAATAAATGAATAGCGAAAATATTTGTCGGATAAGAATATACAAGTAGAAAAATGGCTGCCGAGCCTACGCGGATACCTGTGCTACGCGCGCTTCAAGGAATAGGTATCACAATTTTCAATACTTCGATTAATTTCCAATAATAAGTTTTGGCATTGAAACGAAGCGGCAAAATTCGGAAAATGGATAGTTTTTCATTGTTCCTTACTCTGTTTGTGGTCTTATTTGAATGTTGGCAAACTGTAGAAGTAATCAACATGACCTATATGTCCCAGTGATCTTGCTCAAATTTAAATTTGGATATATATTTTTTACCAAAATATTGAGAAATAGGAATCGAGAATTGAAATATTAAGGTTAGAAATTAAGATTCAGGGCTTAGAAAAAAATAAATCGTGATATCTATTATATATATATATATATATGTGTGTGTGAGTGTAGGTTTTCATAATTTTATCTATCTATCTATCTATTAAATGTTTGTTCTGCAGGTCACGTTGACTTCTACCTGAATGGTGGTCACCACCAGCCCGGTTGCAGTCTGCTGAATCTTATCAAACCAAATATTACGTCCATCTTGGATCTAGCTTTTGTCCTCGTTGAAGGTTTGTTCTAAATGTGTGTGTATTTTAGATGTAACTACTGAAGTCAGTGGTGCAACTATGAAGAGAATGGAAAGTTTTCAAACCATTCGTACACATTAGAAAAAAAAAAGTTTAATATTTATATTCCTGGTATTAATACATGTTTACGCTTTTCTCCCATTATGTACCAGCATTTTTCTATCAGTTTTATACTTCACTACTAGGCAATCTATGTGACGGTAAAGGTTGGTAATTAAAAAAACCACAACACGTGCTTAGATAACAATCTAGAGGTACAGGAGAAAAGGGCGTAAATACCAATTTTAACTAGAATTGAGCTAGTGCTGCCATCTCTTAGAAAATCGTGAGACCTTACTAATGCGAGAATGATTTAAAGCGGTATCTGTCATAATTAAATTTAATTTTTTAAAACTACGCCGGTGTCCTTATGAGCCTTGAAGTATAAAAGTTGTTTCCCTAGAAAATGTATGTAATGTGAATTTACCATTTTTTCCCCCGTATCCTTCAATTGTAACTGAATAACTAAGCCCTAACGTTTGGAACCGAAGTATATTATTTTGTTCACTGAAAAGATAACATTTTCACTACAATTTTTATTCCCACATAAATAATATTTTTCCCATTAAAACTTTTCCACACCAAAAAATATCCTATCCACGCCACTGAATCAGACGTTATGAATAATTTTGGAACTAAAATATACTCTATGCTACATGTTTATTAACTAAGAATATACCTTTGTTGTCTTCGTTCCTTTTATTCGTTCCTTTCCTTCTTTCCTGCATGTATAACGGATATGATAATAAAATGTTGCTAGAACGTTATTAAACTGATTATAGGTTAATGTTTACTCTAAAGTGGTTCAGGGGCGTAGTAACAATTTATGTTTTTGAGGGTCCTCATCAAGAGACCATTAGGTTGAATAGGTTCCAAGTTATAGGAGGGCGCCAAATTTTGGTGGATCGTAAATGGAGGTGTGAGTTTAAATTTCTTATACGACATCAGAAAAAAAAGGTAAAACAAGTCTTAAATTGTTAAGGCGGCTTCGAGAACACACTCTACAAACTGTGTACCCTAATGATCATAATGCGCTTCGTAAAGCTGTTTGTATTTGTATCACAAACTGCTCCGAAGAACGCAGTTTTTCTTGATGGCAGCGAGCAACTTTTTTTTTCCAATTCATACGCTTATGCTATAATTATACTAATTTATTAGGGATTATAAAAGCTTAATTTAGAGTAAGTGCACCCGCATTTACGTGGAGGGAGAGTAGAAAACCATTTAGGGAAAAACCACCATCAGTATATTCGACTGGGACCGAAATATTATTTAAGATAATTTTTTTAATGAGGTATGATTAAACGCTCTTGCTGTATTAAGCATTGAAGTGAGTCAGACATGTTGAAATTCCTAGGCTATGATCATTTAATTCTTACATTCTAGTCAAACATATAGACATGCAGCGCCACACTACCCACTAGGGAGACTAGGCACGTGCCTAGGGCGCGAGATTTGTGGGAACGCAACATTTAAAAAATAAAATTGTTTACAGAAGCGGCCTTTCCGATGTACGACGTCACGGGATGTGAAACTTAAATCCTTGTCTTCAACATGAATAAATATAATTATCACTAAAACAACACACGTGGTCTCAACTGTAGCTGAAGCTTGCTTGTTCTAAACCGCTAGTGTATTGTTAGCTTTAAAAAAAATAGTACCGCGTCTTACTACCCGTTCAGATTATACGCTTAAGTACTGTTTACGCGAATAGGTTAGGAATTGGGAAAGTTGAATCTAGAGGAATCGAACTCGCATTACGTAGAAGAAGAGTGTAAAACCATTTAGGGAAAACCACCCCCAGTACACACGAATGAGATTCAAACCTCAATCTCCCCGTCCTTGGCAATCTAGTCTAACACGAAACTAGTGTGTCAGCCACTACGCCACCGAGGCGGGTGATTGTATTGCTACACCTGGTTTCATTGTTGAGGGAATTGCATGCTTACTATTGAGCAACAACGTTGTCATTCTTTTGTTTTCCGTGATCAGTCTTCCTTTGAATGTATATAAAATTTGGCACTGCTCGGCTGTCGTTGCCAGTAGTTGGTGCTTCTTCCTCCAGCTCAGTCGTAAAGTTACATTAGTCTGAGTCTCGTGTTCCTAATAACTAACTCAAACACATATTTTATTAGTACTCTGTGTAGAATTTTTGTTTATTGATCACGTTAAGATTTTATGTATGTGTTAGTTGTGTGGTTTTTTTTTTTTGCCGTAAGGTTGTAGAATTATAATTTTATGTGTGTATTCATATATTTATTTGAATAATAGTGTATTGTTAGCAGTTAAAATATAGCAAAAATTATGGAGTCTCCGGCTTGTTACAAGCAATTACATTCCAAGAGGAAAATATTAAGTAGTAAAGAAAGGGCAATGGTGTTAAGAATTTACACCTAAATTCGTAAAGACGGAACTTGTTCAGTAACTCAAGCGGCAATGAATATTGTTTGTATATTAATTATGAGGAAAAAAGCTTTATACATACAATAGTTTAAGCATAATTAATTGGGGAATAGAGAAACGTTAATACACTTCAATCTTGAAAAAAATACGATTGTGAAAATAGTTAATGTTTCTAGAAAAGACTGTACACCGAGAGGAAATATGTTTGCCTGTCAATTGAACCTCCCATACCGCATTGTTTATAATGAGGTATTTCCAAGTAAACTCTCGCCCCTCACTACCCAACAAAAGAAAGCTTGAAGGTTTGGCAACCGGTAACAGAGAGAGAGAGCGAAGATAGATCTTTTCTCCATAAGACCTGCAGTTACCTCAGCTATGAAATTAGGTGACAGAGTTCTATTGTGTCTACTAGTGCCATCTGTCGGCTAATAACTGAGTCATTCAAATGTGAGCCGTGCCAGATATAGAGGGGCACAACCATTTTGCACAGGGGTCATAAAGTTATAGGAGATATACTGTAATTAATAATAATAAATAGGTTTACCACATTATTATTTTTTGTTCATTAACAAATAACAGTATGATGTTTTGGTGGGATGGGGTTGTGAGGAGTGGGGGGTGGGGGAGGCGCATGCAGCTCATGTGCCTAGAGGCGCCATATTTTTAAATTTAGCCCTGTAGACAGGTGATTTGATAAGATGCCTATGCCATGATATAAATTAATGGATTAGTTTCGCATAATCAATAGAGGCCCAAATAATAAATGAGTTTTAGACAAATGCGTATTGTAATACACTAAAAATATTGTAGCTAGAACTCCAGAGAAAATTTTACAAAATCAGATACCATCTATAAAAAAAAAATCAGCAACAACGAAAAAAAACCCAGCTTTTGCAGACGAAATTCGAAACGTCATTGTAATTGGGTGATAAAGACGACTCTTACCGAAGCGCATGTGCATTAGAAGGTTCAAATAGTAAATGAGCAAAGAGTTGTCTTTGTAGGCATATTGATACAGTACATTTCAACTGTGCTTACGAAAAAATGTTTTTTTGGTTATAGCTAACTACAGGGATATCTTTTTAATAATAAATCTCTAATACCCTACATTATTATTATTATTATTATTATTAGCACCACGTCTTACTACCCGTTCGGGTTATACGAACTTACGCTAATGTGTAACGGTAGGGTGATTGTGAGATGAAATGGAGGACCTACAGTTTAACGTGGAATCCGAACCACGGCGTAGGCCTGGCATTCTCACATTCACAAGATGTCTTGTCAGAGGTGAAGGAAGAGTTTGGCAATCAGATAAATCTGTGCCGGGAATACCCTGCACACAATTTGTGTAGACAGTCACTTTGGTTAGATGCTTATATCCCTTGGGAATGCACTCATTTAATTATGACCTTTTTCTTTTTTCAGCCTTGTCTGATTACGTCTCGTGCCCTCACGGTCGCGCTTACGAGATCTGGACAGCGGCTCTAGAATACGACAACTGCACCTTCTGGGGGAAGGACAAGACAAAGTAAGACTTGGTTAAGGCGGGCGTGTAACTAACGCTAGAAAAGATAGACAACTCTGCAATCTTTGTAGCGAAACTTCTTTTTTTTTTGCCAAAATATAATATATGCTTTAGTATAATCATAGAGTTTAAATTTCTTCACGTGGTGATATAAACAATTGTTGAATATCTGTCACAAGTATAGCAGCAGTAGATGAGAAACTTTTTAAATTAAAAGAAAATGTCATTAAATTCAAGGACACCCTTGAAAAATATCTCTAAGAACTTTGTGAAGACAATTAAACTCAAATGTGTTTATTGAAGCAATATTTTGTTTTGGGGCAACACCACACATAAAACATAATTTCTTTTACCTTTATGCATTTCAAGAGAAATATTCTTTACTCGTGTTTATTTGATCCTTTTTTCAACCAAACAGACATTGCCGGTATTTTAGGCTAGATAAAACAGAACCACTAGAAGGCTATATTGTACGATAACCACCTTAAATGGTTCAATAATATTGACGAGGCTTCAATAGATACTAAAAACTGTTAATATTGCGCAAACCTTCAATATTACGCCTACACGGTCAATTTTATTGCCTTAAGAACTCGTAAGATCAAACGAAGAGTGCAATGCTGTTTTACTATTATTTTCTTTCTTTACACTACTGTCCTCCCTAAGATAAGTACAGTAGCCCCGTGGCTTCTTTGGTGCTGACTGACAGCTCACAGCTGACTTCTGACAGGCAACATTCAGGTATATACCTAAATTTTGATTGTCAGAAGTGACAGTTGCTAAACACATGTTTTTGCAGATCATACGGTTTGGCGTAGGGATACATAATTTGGTCCTGTAGCTTTTCAAAGCTGTCATCTGTCAGCTGTGAGCTGTCATTCAGCACCAAAGAAGCCATGGGGCTACTACACATTATTTCTGTGTGTTCGTGAGTGTTGTCTCATGGCGAAAGACTGACAGAATGAAAGAGAACTAGCCGATTGTCAGTTTACCGAGTTTCCTTCTCTATACTAGATGACTTGTCTCTGACGTATTCATCAAAGCTCCACCTCACCTTGCATGTGCAACTTCAGAACCGGCATTTTGCTTTCGTATAATATCCTCCTAATTTGCGTTCATTCGCCCTATTGATGCCAGCGTACCAATCTGAATCACACTTGAGTTTGATAATTTTAATAGTTTTGATTTACGATGTTATTTCCCCGTCATATCACCACGCTAATTACGGGTACATTTCCTCAAATATACCGTCCTCAATTTTACCCAGTTGTTCTTTATGGGTGTGAGGCATGATCTCTTACCTTTAACTAATATAACAATAAGATATTTAGTATGTTCAAAAACAATGTTACTAGGAAAACAATCGATCAAAAGGATCAAGATAGTGGAGAGTGGAGGAAGATATATAATTATTTCTTATTAGTTACATACCCTGTACTTATCAGAAGACATTTTTAGAGTAACCAAATCTCGCAGCCTATGGTGGACAGGACATGCAGTAAAAATGGAAGAAACTAAAACCCTGTTCAAGGTATTGACTGATAAATCCAATAGGAAGAGACCAGTGGGAAGACTTATACGCAGATGTAAGAATTACATTATAACGAACCTGAAAAAGATAAGGTGTAGTGAGGTGGACTGGATAGAACTAGCTCAACATAGCGATTGGGTTCAATGAGATGCACTGGATATAATTAACTCAAGATAGGGATAGGGTGTAATGAGGTGTACTAGATAGAATTAACTCAAGATATGGATAGGGTGTAATGAGGTGTACTGGATATAATTAACTCATGATAGGGATAGGGTGTAATGAGGTGTACTGGATAGAATTAACTCACGATAGGGGTAGGGTGTAATGAGGTGTACTAGATAGAATTAACTCAAGATATGGATAGGGTGTAATGAGGTGTACTGGATAGAATTAACTCACGATAGGGATAGGGTGTAATGAGGTGTACTAGATAGAATTAACTCAAGATATGGATAGGGTGTAATGAGGTGTACTGGATAGAATTAACTCATGATAGGGATAGGGTGTAATGAGGTGTACTAGATACAACTAACTCAAGATAGGGGTAGGGTGTAATGAGGTGTACTAGATACAACTAACTCAAGATAGGGGTAGGGTATAATGAGGTGTACTAGATACAACTAACTCAAGATAGGGGTAGGGTGTAATTTGGGGGACTGGGTAGAACTACCTCAACATAGCAATTGGGTATAATGAGATGCACTGGATATAATTAACTCAAGATAGGGATAGGGTGTAATGAGGTGAAGTGGATATAACTATCCCAAGATAGGGATAGGTGGCGTACTTGTTGTTAGTGCGACAGTTACCTTTAGAGTTTACCATGTCATAGAATGAGTATTTAAATATGCAATGGCTTCCATTTAATGATAAAACTGTCATAATATAGCAGCGAACTACTTTATTAATGTATTCTTTTTGTGTAACTTGCTTGTAGTCAGTCCAGGTTCGATGCTTATATTAACGACGAGGGCTTTGAGCCAGACTCCTCAGAGGCCCGTCAGCTGTTGCAGTGGGCAATACCTATCGGTCTTCAGACTATCAGGTTCCCGGCTAGAGGTACCTTCAACGTGCCTACTTCTGGGTCTGAGCCTTATTGCCGTAAGTACGAAGGAGGACCTCGGGGATTCATCCTATACATTCAGAAATATTACAATAGTTAGGAACTAGCTTATTATTATTATTATAAAAGGCCACTGCTCCATCATTTTAGCTTGGTCTGTCGTGCGTCTGTCTTCTGAACGAAGGCTCTCGGGCACGATTCCTGGCATGCCTTAAACAATTATCGTAAGGGGAATTGGGGTTTCCCCCCTTTAATAACCATAAATTGTCGGCTGAAGGACTGGGTGCTGTGTCTATTCTAGACCTAAGTTATTAGTTTGTAAGTCTTGTTGTGATAGTATTATCACTAGCAACATAAAGTGCACGCTAATGCTACTTAAAGATGTATTTATCTTATTTTAAATATATGGCTTGCACCAAAATGGAGTTGAAAATAACATGTCTCTATAGAATTAAAAACCTTATACAGGGTGGGCCGGGAACAATTAGACGATATATGTTGAGGAAAGTGATGGACAACGTGCTGAGGTTTGTATGACGTCCGGCAGAGCTCCCCTGAGGGACATTATCTTCAAAAAGTGAAAAGTCCGGTATGTAGTTTGCTTTTATTTAGCTGGTGAATATTTACTTTTCAATTAAAGTGCTAATTTTCAAGTTATTAATCGTCTAATTGTTTCGGCTCCAACCTGTATTTTAAATTAAATATATGAAATTGTGAAATTAGTTTCTTTTTAACATCTACGCCAAATATTATAATTCTTAATTTGGTAAGTGGTGAAAGAATATATATCTACCTTTTCTCAAACAATTTTTTTAAAGGATCACAACATGAAGTGTAAGGATGATGAGATTATTGTTTGGATAATTTTGAATCTTCAAAGCTGCGATTCCCAAAAGAATTGCCGCGGTTTTAGTCATGTCACTTTAAGTAGACGACACCCCTTAATTTTTTTTTTCTTGACATTTTACATTCGTCTATCATGAAATAATTAAGTATAAAAAGGCTCTTTTCTTAGACCTTCACACTAATGATATACAATTTTTTTTTTTCATTTAAGGTATTTAACGTGCATTTTCTGAACCGACACAACACACGAGATATTATACTAACTTAAATCTAGAAGAGACACAACATGCAGCCAGTTAATTCGTCACCGTGAAAGGGGAAACCCACATTTCACCAACGTTAAATTTTTCAGCCACGCCGGGAATCGAAACCGGTACCCTTTAGCTCAAGAAAAAGACACGCTACCGACTGAGCTAAGATGTTGGACATGATGAGATAATTGAGGTTTAGATTCGATTATTAGCATGTTAAAAAACATTTAATAAATCATTCTAAATGAGTATGAATAAGGAGCATGAAATATTTAAGAAAGAAGAGATTTAGAGAATAACTTGTTGAGCCCAACAAACCTAATCCATGCATATATTCCATTAGTAATACTTTATCAATTTTTTTAATTAAGACTATAATATAATGCAATTCAACAAGTTATTATTATCTAAATCTCTTCCTTCTTAAATGGTATAAAAAAGTTCATTTGATAATGCTGTATTAAGATCAGGCTACACTCATAGGAGATGGTAGATTAATTTCCATTAATTAACACTAATCTTTACATAAAATTAGAAATTTATAATTTAGCACCGCGTCTTACTACCCGTTCGGGTTATACGCTTTAAGTACTAATTACTCTAATGGATTAGGAATTGGGAAGGTTGAATTAGAGGAAGTGA
>CABEEJ010001661.1:19732-46305 GCA_901482245.1 Timema douglasi
TATATATATATATATATATATATATATATATATATATATTCATATCTCACAACGTCTTATTACTATTATCTGTTCAGGCTATACGCATTGTTTGTTATTAAGTTGATAACTAGTAAACATTCATCAACAAAATAAAATAAACAGTGAATCTAAAGTTATTTGTTCTCTATTTTCAGTGGATAACCCCAGGATTGAAAATGTGTTGTCAAGATCTATTCTTGGTTGAATATCAAGATCTATTTACTGATGCTAACCTTAAGAAGTTATTATATTTTTATACACAGAAGCTTTTAGAAATTTGATTGTGTATACAGGTGGGAGGGGGTAGAGACTGAAACAATTAGACAATTAGTAACGTGAAAATTAACACTTTAATTGAAAACTAAATATTGATTAGCCTAATAAAAGCAAAATACATACTACACTTTTTCACTTTTTGTAGATAATTAACGTGTCAAACCTGAGTACGCTGTCCATCACTTTCCTCAGCATAGATTGTCTAATTGTTTGCACCCCATCCTGTATATTGTGTGTGTAGATGAGATTTGAAAAAATAAAACTTATGAAACAAAAGGTAATCTGTTTATTTGAAAATGGTCAAAATTGAGACCTTGATAGTCGACAAACCGTCTTTCGTCTCCTCGGATATTTGTAAATGCCACAATTTGTGTCGACATGTGTGATGCCCCTATCTCCAAGTTATGAAGTAATTTGTGAAGTAATTCCTCCTCTTTAAGATATTTTATTATTCCTATGGTTGCTCCGGCTACTCATATTTATATCATTGTTGATTTAAACTAGCACAAAAAAAGCCAACTCCGGGACGTAAATATTTGATTCTAAAGGAAATTGATGCGTTGATTCCAAAAAGTAACTACTTTTTGTGTGTCATGACTACATCCAAATATATACTCAATTATTTTTTAAATAAATTAGTATTTTTTATAATATGCAATCTTCATCATGAACTTTTTACTTTTTCGCTATCTTAAAGGTAGAGAAAGTATTGTGGTCGTAAAAAAACCTCCAACTAGAGCCTAAACTATTTTACCATTCGGGCTAAAACTTGGTATTTAGGGTTTTCATAAGGTTGCCCCGAGGGTTTTTGGAATTGGATATCTAACCCTAAAATTAAGGGTAGTTTACTGAAGGGCAAAAAGAGAAAAAGTCAATTTTCTCAAAATCGGCTCTAACGATTTTGATTAAATTTCATTTCTAAGCATTTATAAATATTCTAAACAAAATGGCTTCTCTCAATATTTCGGCAAAATTACTTTAAGGGCGTCGATCTGATGCGTAAATTATCTTTTTTTATAGTATTTCTTAAACTATTTGAAATATGAAATTATTTATCGTTACAAATATGTAGGTCTCTTTATAATACAAAAGTTTTTAAGAAGTATATTTTTATAAAATCAATAACTTTCAAGCTATACGTAAATATATATATATAACTTTTCGAACACAAAAGGTAAAAGTATTGCGACCGCAAAAGAAAATCTAACCTGAAATGTTGATGCATGTCGACGTCTCAAAACCCCCCAAACCCCTAAAAAAGTGGTCTTTGCAATTACGTCTGTCTGTGTTGTAACCTTGTTACAACCTAATGTGGAAGAAATGGTTTCACTCACCAAAGCCAGCCCTTGTTGACGCTGTTGACGTAATACGACACACACTTCAAATAAACCCGAGAAACACTCCGCTGCACTATTACCATTCTACTGGGCTGGTCTTCGAGCCTCGCTGCTGGCCGTGTTGGCAACTCTCCCCTCCCTTCTTCCAGACAAATGAACTTCACTGGGCGTGTGCAGTGCGCATTATATAATCTTCTAGAACTGAGTTGTGCGTGTAACTGGTGTTCTTTGGCCTACGTGTATGTTTTGGAAAATTCCCCCTCCCAACCTATCCGCGCTCTGGGAGCACATATCATCATGATATATAAATGGTCAGAGTTCAGAGACGAGACATGCATTGCACTCTGGACTTTACGAGGTAAAGGCCTATTCATTATGTAAGCTCGTCGCATTAATCAAAATTCTCTTTGGCTATAACTATTTACTTTTCAAAATTAAACGTCTCGGACACTCATACGGGTTTTGTGCCCATTCTTTGAATTGACCAACTATTGTTGTTATAGTTGGGATATTTTATTGTTATCGTCTTGAATTATATTTATGTTAGTTAACTTTGGGGCCGCGAGCCAGATGAGACTAATTTCCATATGTAGAACTATTATTGTTAAAATTGGGATATTTTATTGTTATCATCTTGAATTATATTTATGTTAGTTAACTTTGGGGCCGCGAGCCAGATGAGACTACTTTCCATATGCAGAACTATTTTTGTTAAAGTTGGGATATTTTATTGTTATCACCTTGAATTTTATTTATGTTAGTTAACTTAAGGAATGCAAGCCAGACGGGGCTACAATCCTTGTATGGGGTTTTATCAATATGGTTAGGAAATCCCTTTGGTACCACTTTACAAATATTTTGGTTTGTAAACCTTAGGGCCGTTAGACTGTGCATGTAGTCAGGGGCCACTGGATTGGCTTTACAACCATATTAGTGGATACATGTTTTGTTCTCTCAGCTTTATTCTTAGGCAAGGTCTTGCTCTTGTTTTTTTCATGGTTAAAACCATACCTTGACAGGAGACCAATTTAATTATGGTATATCGGCATTGATGGACGATGCCATTGTGGGCACCTAACGATGGGGCCACCAGACCTTTTTTTTTTTATTGTATTAGCGCCCTTCTGGCCCTGGCAGGTTTTGGTATGCTTTTGTCCTTGGGCTACGTCCAAGTTTTGTACTAATTGTTTTGTCCCTCTCCCTCATTGAGGTGTATAACGTTTTTGCTTAGTAAACTTACAACTCTCTTGTACCTACCACTGTATCATTTGTGTGGGGAAATGATTGGGGTAGGTTACAGTGTGTCTGTTTAAACTTAAAACTAAGAGTAGTTTAAGAAAGGGCGAAAAGAGAAAAAATAGATTTTCTCAAAATCAACACTAACGATTTTGATTAAAATTCGTATCTAGATGTTGATTAAGATTATAAATAAACTAGTTATTTTCATTTTACCATGAAAATGAATTTCAGGGTACTTTAAATTATTATTATTATTATTATTATTATTATTATTATTATTATTATTATTAGCACCGCGTCTTACTACCCGTTCGGGTTATACGCACTTACGCTAATGTGTAATGGTAGGGTGATCGTGAGATGAAATGGAGGACCTACAGTTTAACGTGGAATCCGAACCACGGTGGAGGCCTGGTATTCCCCACATTCCCAAGATGTCTTGTCAGAGGTGAAGGAAGGGTTTGGTAATCAGATAAATCTGTGCCGGGATCGAGGATTGAACCCCGGCCGCCAGCACCGAAGTCTGACACCTTACCCCTAGACCGCCAGGTCAACGGTACTTTAAAGAATCAGAAACTTCCGTATCCACGCAACTATTTGAAATACTAAATAACTCATCATTGCAAAATTGTCGTACTATTAAAAAAACAAACTTTTATATGAAATATATTTTTATAAATCCAACAGTTTCTGAGATATCGGCATATATATTAATACGATTTTGTGAGCTTTAGTTGTAAAGAGATACTACTTAAATTTTAACGCAATAATAATAATAATTATTAATAATAATAATATTTAGCACCACGTCTTACTACCCGTTTGAGTTATACGCTTTAAGTACTAATTAAACTTATGGATTAAGAATTGGGAAGGTTGAATTAGAGGAAGTGAACCCGCATTTGCGTGGAGGGAGAGTGGAAAGCCATTTAGGAAAACCACCCCCAGTTCACCCGAGCGAGATTATAACCTCGATCTCCCCGTCCTCAGCAGTCGAGCTCAACACGACAAGCGCGTTAGCCAACTACGCCACCGAGGCGGGTAACGCAATAATTCTCAATGCCATAGAGTGATTAAATATAAGTAAGTTTCTAAAAGTTTATATTGTTTTTCCTTATACCTCTTAGAAGAAATGTTTGTACAACAATGATCTATATCCAATTTAGACTCACTAGTCAATATTTGCATTTATTATTGGTCAAAATTTATAAAATATGAGGAATTTAATAGCAATGCGATGGCATGAATATTTGTAACACCTAATAAAATGTCGAAAATTTTAACCAGAATTTGAAATTTTAATACGAAGTGTTGACCCTTTTGGACCCAGCATTGATCTTTTTTATCGGTCCAAACATACAAATGAGGATATTAATATTTTAAAAACAAAATTATAAAATATAAAACTGGGACTAAAAAAAGATTTATATTAGTATAGTGCAATTTATGCTTGGGTTTGCTACTGTATATTATTTCGTTTCACATATATTACGAGTTTTGAGTAAATATCTCCATTTTCAAACAATAGAGCGAGAAAGTCCGTGCGGGGTTATGTACTATTTATTTTATGTTAAAATAAAACAATTCTATCAATTTTTTCACCATAAAAGAAAATATGTACTGTACATTCTATATAAAACTGATTGCAACGGATCTTTTTTTGTAGTTCGTTTTGCATTCCTACTTAAGAAACCAGCAGTAATCCCTAGAGCAGGATTTTTATACATCAAGTTGGTCAGCCACATTAAATATTTTCTAAAAGGGCTAGTTTCACAGCACAAATGTTCATGTTCGGGCACATATGAGCACAAATAGACCACACATGATTGAACAAAAAAAAGAAGTTATTTTTCAGCAATGTGGCGGGCTAACTTGAGTTACGTCTTACAAAAGCTTCAACTTAAGAATCAAAGAAATTCCTTCATTTAAAATAATACATTTATTTTGTAAAAAAAAAAAACTCTAGCTTTAAATCTAGTGTCAGGAAAGCTACATGACTTAACTATACTAGCTAAACTTCACTTGTTAAAATGGTATGAACACCAAGTCTGAAATAAAATAAAAATTGAGGTTTAATCGTTGAAAATAATTTGTAAGAACAACAACTTAAATTTCAAATATTAATAGCTTTTATACTGTTTGATTTAAGACAATTCTATTGGTTTTATTGGAAAACCCCACATTTTATTTAATAGTATTATATAGTAATGTCCCAACTTGTAAACCCTATGTTGTTTCGAAATGGAAGGATGAGACTGCAGTTTTAATATTGTATTTGCATTTTGTATTTAAATTTGAGAAATCTCTTTATTTTTAATCATTAATTTGCATTTTAGAATATTTAAGCCTTCCAGGCAGTTTTGAAGGCTCTCTCTCTCTCTCTCTCTTTCTCTCTCTCTCTCTATATATATAATAAATGTGAATACTGGGTGCGTTGGGCGATGAAACCAAAATAGAAAGAGCTGATATTGCACTTAGTTTCTGTTCTAAGAGAAATAAACCTTTTACTTAGTACGAAGCGGTTGTATTGTACAGCCAAACAGAAATCCAGAATTCAAACTGCTCTATTGTGATAGGTCGAGATTGTCAGTCCACTCGACAAGACGTGTGTTGCTTGTCGCCACATTTTTTAAATTATCATATAGTGTGCGATGATTGGCGTAGGAATGGTTCAATTATTATTATTATTATTATTATTATTATTATTAGCACCGCGTCTTACTACCCGTTCGGGTTATACGCACTTACGCTAATGTGAGGGTGATTGTGAGATGAAATGAAGGACCTACAGTTTAACGTGGAATCCGAACCACGGTGGAGGCCTGGCATTCCTCACTTTCACAAGATGTCTTGTCAGAGATGAAGGAAGGGTTTGGTAATCAGATAAATCTGTGCCGGGACCGAGGATCGAACCCCGGCCGCCAGCATAGAAGTCTGACACCTTACCCCTAGACCGCCAGGTCACCCGAATGGTTCAATTGTACAAGCTGAAGTTGTAAATTATTATAGTAATAACATATAAAGGAATACGTAATAATAATAAATTAACATAAAAGTGATCAATGTATATTTATTAAATAAGTGAGAATTTCCTTATATGATAATCGCGTCGATAAGAAAAACTGAGCTAGCCAGGAATAAAGATGTTAAAATTATAAATCAGCTTTCCGTAGGGTTTTATAATTGGCGAGCTAACGCGAGGCTTCTTAGATTAATACAATTGGAACCCATCAAAGGGTTTTCGTACTAGTCTACAATTGGAGTCAAACAGTGCCATTGAATTTAGATTTACTTAAAGGGGAACACCCATCATTTTCTTGAATAACTTGTAATGATAAAAGTATAAAATATAATATTAAATATATAAAGATGGGTGTTCCCTTCTAAGGAAATCTAAATCCAACAAAGGACGTTTTGGTCCAAAGTCTACGGGACAATCCCCGTCACTAAGTTCAAAGTAGTCAATTACATGTCGTTAAAATTGAGGTTATTAACCAGGAGATGTCTATTCACGAAGTGTCTTGAGGTAGTAAGGCAGCTGATGCATAAAATTTATTTTTACCGTTCAGCTCAGATTCATACACAATTACCCTGTCTAGTCCCTAAAGATAAAATTGTTTCTAATATCATCCCTTCTAGGAGTTACCAGCTTATCGTAGAATTTATGAGCACCGATTTACCTTTATGTAGAATAGGGAACTGCATCAACTTTGGAAAATTCAAAGCCTAAGGTGATTAGGACTCGTCCTTTAGTAGCTACGAAGGTAATGTATCCTAAAGTTAGTTTACAAATATAATCTAAAATTATTGAGATATAATAGTTTCTCAACATTGTTCTTGGCTCTAATTGCATATGAAAAAGAGTAGGATAATATATATATATATATATTTTTATTATAAGTTTATAAGTTATAACAGATTTACTATATTATTCATGATACCTATGTGAACCCACTTATTTAATTTTTCTTAACTCAATTTCCATTATGGAAAATGTCAAATGTTATGTCTTTCTTCATGTTTTTATATAGATTTGAACATCCCAAATTGCAACAACGTTTATTTTATATTATGAAGATTTTTACTTTAATCATTTCATAGAAATTAACATATCTAAACAAAGTTTGAACATCAATAAGGTCTTACTAGCTACTCGTTTCAGCAATCACCCTTATTTAAGTGTTTCAAGATTATGTCACTGAAAGCGCACACACATCAACGCATGATGCCTAAAGACTGAACATTCAGTTTAAATTTAAATGTGCTACTATAATCTGTGTTCAAAATGGATACCAGTAATGTTTTACTTGTAAAAGATGAAAGTATTAAGTTTGAGCCTCAGAGTAATGGCGAATTTTATATAAGTAGAAAAGCCCATATTAAAACTGAGGTTAGATATCAATTCTTTAAGGTGGAGTGGAAGGAAATTAGAGTTAAGATCAGTATTTTTGCGGTTGTTATTTAAAATATTTTTTTGACCAAAATAAATAAAACAGTGCTTCAGTAAATTCGTTATTGTTTTGTTTTCTAAACACAATATCATCAGTTCATGTATACTACTTATATATATATATATATATATATAAATAAAAAAAATAATTATATTAATATATTTTATTTCAAACATTTCATACACGTGAATTTGAACTATCTTCAGGGTTGACCAATGATCCATGTATGAGATCAAATTTTACTTCAAACATATTTATATATGTCATTATTATTCAAAATTGAAATCTACTAATGCACGAGACTGCTGGTTAGTTATTGTTATGAAAAATATAAATTAACATAAAAGGTTTGAAAAGTTATGTTATAATCTTAATAAATATTCTAAACATTAATTTTGCCTTTTATATTTGTGACATCATCTAGCACACTGGTGTGGCATTTGTAAGTTATTTAATTCGAAAGGACACTTGCATGATTAAGTTCGTTAATAGCTTAGAAGCTCAAGAGTTATTTAAACTAGAACAAAACTAAATTGTCTCTCATTTTCAAGCGCTTGTTTGGTTATGAAAATAGGTTAAATTTTATCACATGCGTTTATTACACATTTATAAAGACAATAGGAGAAACCATTGAATATAGAGCCACATTGTACACTCATTCTAGTCTGAAAGATAGCATTCTTACCTTTACATATTACACCATGACCCTATCTTATGAGCTATCTGTACCATCATTTAATAATGTAGGCTAAGATAATATTACTATCTTTTGGGGAAAATGAAGGGTACCAAGGGCCACCCACAAATAACACACACAAAAAAGTAAAGTATATTTTATTTATACAAACCATATTCATCTCAGTTAAACTGTTTGATCATTGGTGGGAATCAAAGCCTAATTGGTTTTGTTTTAAGAATAATTTTACATAATGTGGTCTTTGAAAGTAAATCTTAACCCTTACAAATAAAAAAATTTATAGCCACAACCCACAGGCATAACTAGCACTAAACATACTTTTACTAATAATTATAATCACGTTGACCCCTGTGGTCTTAGGGTAAAGTGTTTGTTTCAGGACTCAATGTTCTTGGGTTCAAACCCAGCCGGGGTTAACGAATTTTTCTTGAACAAATATAAAGCAGTACCAAAACTTTCTTTGGGTGATGACAAACTAAAAAAATAATCTTTGAATACAAGGTAAAGGTACTCAATTTTTAATGTAAAAAAATTAAGCTCTAATTGCAATAAATACTAAATACTTACAGTAGTTTAAAACTGAAATGGTCCTAGCACATAATTTTTCCCTAATTGTTCTTTGTGATATAGTTTTTGGTGTTCAACATGATCTCATTCATATTCATGCTTTCCAGAATTGTTTTAAGCAATATGGCTGCTCAATTTCCCATTTCTTAGGGAGCTATTATTTAATGTCATAATAGCTAAAAAAAATATTTCTTTATTTACGTATATATCCATTCACAATATTAGTTTGTTAAAGTAAAAGTTTCATAAAATGTTGATATTTTTGAAGTAATAAATAAATCCCTTAATATCTCAAATGATTACCAAGAAATATCAAATTTTTTGTTAATAAAAGGGCCTTAAATGACTGATATTTTTTGAACCGTTTGGACCTAAAACTAACCTAAATGTATATATTGAATCAAAATTTCATATAATGTTTAAAAAAAAAAAATATTTCTTTATTTACGTATATATCCATTCACAATATTAGTTTGTTAAAGTAAAAGTTTCATAAAATGTTGATATTTTTGAAGTAATAAATAAATCCCTTAATATCTCAAATGATTACCAAGAAATATCAAATTTTTTGTTAATAAAAGGGCCTTAAATGACTGATATTTTTTGAACCGTTTGGACCTAAAACTAACCTAAATGTATATATTGAATCAAAATTTCATATAATGTTTAAAAAAAAGTTTTTAATAAAAACTGCAAAAATACTGGCTATGCATATAACTTGAGCCACCTTTATTCTCAGGCAAATTCCTACTATTTATTTGTCTTTAAATTTCAAATTTTTATATTTAATCATATAGGAAATATATCAGAGAACAGAATTAAACTATGGTTAAAGAATGACCCTTGGCTAGGGATGGTTTCAGGAAAGCTCAGGGATAAAATATTAGTGCTCTAACCTAAAGGTTCTGAGTTTGATCATCTTGTTAAGGTGTTTTTAACTAATTTAAATATGGCCGTTATGGGTGTATTTATAACCCAAGCTCATTTTAATCTTCACCTAAGGTTTATAACTGTACTTCCTCTTTAGCATTGGCTTCTTCATGCAAGGGTAACCAACTCCTCCTCCCTTACTTACACTATGGATGAGTTTGTGAAGTGGAGAAATTTCACCAAGCTATCCTGTGATCTTTATTTACAGTCATGGTGGGATACACGTTTCTCATGGGACCAGGGTTTTTTTTTGCTCACCATTTTAGTGTGTTTGATGTGCTAATTATTGACCTTTGCATTGTTTGTCTTTTTCATGAGCTTATGTTTTTGTAAAATAAATTAAAAATAGAGTCAACTATTCATAGGTAGAACCTTATCTAACAGGTAGAAAAGTTACTGAATTTGCTTTCACATATTCATTCAGGTGATCTGCTGCTGTCAATTTTAATAGCTATTATTGATAGCTTGAAAACAACAACAATTAAAAATAGATTTTTCTTTTATACATTTTCACGGCAAAAAAATTTTTTGTATTTTCTAAAATGACATTCAAATTAAAGTTGAACTGAAGATTACTATTCCTCTTAACAAAATCTTAAAAAGGTGAATAGAAAGTATATATTTGAACTTAAAAAGGTGAATATACGAGTATATATGTCACAAATAGTAGACATCAAAACAGTGTTTAAAAAGAACCTCCCCTAGGAAACACTTGCAATGTCATTTTAAATAGTACTTTTACTCTGATATAAACTATTGACTTTGTCCTTTGAATTATGAAACTTATCTTTTGGATGCAGCACATTTAAATTATCATCACAGTTTGTAGTAAATTTATAGGTGGATATATCCTTTGAATTATTTATATGCTTAATCTATATTTGTACAAATTTTTTAATTTTAATTCTAGGAGGATTACAATTCAGCGGTCGATTGTAATGATACCTTAAATTATGAAGCACAATGTTTTCAAACAGCAGACATAAACATGAAATCTTTGAGTGATGGCTTCCTTCCAATCAAAGAAGAAGTTAAGGTAGTCAGTCAATCTCCATAAATTAATATTTTTAAGACATAACTTAATTCTTCAAAGTTGGCACACCCCTATGTAGCTGTCCGCAAATCAATTATTTAAAGTTGGCACAACCCTATGGAGTTGTCATTACTATAGAAATAGCATTTTAAACCTGTTCATGTGAATTAAAATAAAACAAACTATACTTAAATTGAAACATACTTGAAAATATTTAAATATACATTTATCATGACCTAACCTCTGCAGACTTGATTTTTCAGGATAGCTTGCTGGAGGGGTTAGGTTGCGGGCAAAGTAGTTGTATGGGTTCAAAACAATATGTAGGGTTACGAATTTTGGTTTAATAGAAGTTGATAAAAGATAATACAAAATGTGATAGAAAGATAATGAAATATAGAGACCGGACACTCATACTCGTGGAAGAACTGGCTTAAATCGTGGAAAGTGGAATTGTAACAGCCCCAATGTCAAAAAATAAAAGTCTTTTATAGTTCTCTTTGGACCCTTTTCTGGACAACTAGATCAAATATTGTTATGAATTGTCAGAATTCTCCTTTACATCTTCTATTTGTTCTGTTAAGAATGGCGTCCAAATGCTCATGTAATTAAATACAACTCTGGTTGCAAAGAAAAGCAGACAATCAATTAGGCTAGGTGTGAAAATGGATTATATAGCATCTCGAATTTAGTCAGCATGTTGTAGACATTTCTGCGACTCTCCTTGCTTTCTTACGATCAGTGGCCACCCCATTTATACACGAGGGGAGGAAGGCATAGCCGTCAGTCCCATACACATTCTAAAAATATTTTTTTGTTGGTTTTTATGTATTTTGTAGTTTTTTGTAGTTATTTTTATGAGTATTTTGGGGGCCTTGAAACCTAGCTATTAGAATTAAATAATATTTTCATTGTTAATTAGGGCTACAGTAAATGATAAAGAATGATATAATATAATTCACATAAAAATCAAATAAACAATAATCTAAAAACATTGGGCATGGACATCCATATATTATTCATCTTGTAACTATTTCTTTTCAAGGTCATTAAATGTTACAAATGTTGGGGCTTCAAAATCAAATTTCGTCCAGGCATGAAATTATTCTTGCAGCCACGATGCTGGGTCAAGTGGTTTGCAGACAAGACTATGGGACAAACACAAATATTAAGTGAAAGAGCTAAAGAGTACAAGTTTGACAATCTCTGTTCACTAAGTCAACAATACTTTGTACCAATAGTATTATTACATGGTAAACGCGTATAAGAAATGTCAAATATAAACAAATTGTTTTTGGTTCTTTATAAATACATGCATTAATAGCATTTACAGCTTCTGCTAGGCAAAAGGTAGGTAAAATAATTATGAAGATGAGTGGTCCAAATATACATCCAACACTTATCATGCTATTCAGATGCCTCACATGTTTATTAAGCTATCCACATGTTAGTCAAACACTTATCAAGCTATCCACATGTTAGTCAAACACTTATCAAGCTATCACTGTATGTGTCGAACACTTATCAAGCTATACGCATATGCCGTCCAATTCCTGTGAATCCTATGCATATTTGTCAATCACTTATCAAGTTATCCGCATGTGTCAAGCCCTTATCAAGTGGTCCTTTATTGACAAATGTTTTAGAAGCGTTGCTTTAGAGAGTTGTAACTAGAGGAATGCTATTTTCAAGCTTATACTGATGTGGGTGTCACAGATACCAAGTGGCTTTACATAACCCCGTATGCTACTGAAAGGATTCTATATCAGAGGAATATGTCTCTTGAGAACCTGATATGTATAACAATTTATAAAACATCCATGTTTACTTCATAGTGATTCTCTCTCTCTCTCTCACACACACACACACACACACACACACACACACACACACACACACACACACACACACACACACACACACACATATATATATATATATAGCTAATTTTATGTCCTTGACAAAACTTTTTTTTTTTATCTCTAGAATGAATCTGACTCCTCAGATTATGAAGACACAATGGTGAAGAATGAAATGAAGTATGATAATTCTTCTCTAGGAATAATGGAAGTAACCCGAGACCAATTCATCCCAGAGATCAAATCTCAGGTATTCATGTATGATTTAAAAAAATAAAATCTTTCTGTTTTAATAACTTTGAAAATTTTTGAATAGAGATATCGAGAAGAGTAAAATAGGTCACATCGAATGTTATGTGAAGATATATTCCAAATACTTGTTGAAGAATAACAACCCACAATTTGATACACTGTGGTTATTTATAATTGATTAATTAATTCATCACACCCTATTTAATATAGCAGGGAGAGTCAGTAAATAGGTCACTAAAGGATGTTGCATGGCTGTAAATGAAATCTAGTAGTTTCTAAATATGTCACCAGGTGTAAACACAATCCATTATTATGTAACTTTAGGTTACAAAAATTAGGTAGTGCTGCCCTTGTAAAGTTTGGTGTCAAAAGGGCTATCGGTCTCTAAATATACTACCGAAAAGTAGTGTTCAGTACTCCAGTAGTATGGTTTTGGTGGGCAATAGGACTTCCTACAAAGGATATTTATAAATAAATGTTTCCTCTTTATGTTGCTAAGTGTTTGCCATGCAAAGATGTACACATCTGGGTTGTTAAATTCACTCGTGTGGGCTCAAAAGTCACACATGAAGAATGACCTAGTCACCCGCTAGGGATTGAGACAAACACAACTTTATGGTGGGTAGAAGAGATGATTCAGGCGTGTAACGTTTGACAATGGTGGGTGATGATACACAACTGCAATAGGATGTTCCCATGGTTTAGCCAAAATCATAATTAATAATCGTTAGAATTTTCGGCAAGCGTGCACACTGTTGGTGCCCATAAAACTGATAAAAAAAACAAAAAAACAAATGGGTTCATCCTTCCGACATAGTTGTATGTTTGCAGATAAAGATATGCTTAGCAGGATTGCTACTGGAGATTAATCATGGGTGCATCACTATCAACCCGAACCAAAGCGTGTTCATTGTAATGGAAACATCTCGGTTCACCTTCGTTCAAAGAATTTAAGGTTACACTCTAGCATATAAAGGTTCAACTTTGTAGTTGCTACAAGTGATGACACAATACAGCCCCTAATTATTCTATTAATTACCATAGCCCTGCCTCTCTCAGGGACACATTCAATATATTAATTACTGAATTAAATTATTTTTAATATAATTTACCAATCATCTGTTCAAATTGTTTGCATTCTTCATTACTTCTTTGAGGGGTAGACACAACCAGCACTTCACTTCAACTGCAGGTGTGAGGACAAGTCAGAGGTCAACTGAGGGGGATGAATCATGCAGTGCTTTACTAGAGAATCGTAGCTTGCCACATGCCAGTGGTCTACATGCAGTTTATCACGTCCACCAGAATGGAGATTCACTGTAACTAGGCCAGTAAATTGGACTTTTCTTGACTATGATTAGCTGCCAACGACATCATGAAGTGCATTCTTAACAAACCCCTCCTCCCTTTCGACACACGAGCTAATATAGTGGGGAACTGACCCCGAGACCATATTTAGTATTACCAAAGTCATGGAATGCACCGCACGTCTCTACAGAATCTTTCGGGCAGTGTGCTAGTTTGTGGGGCATCGATGCAGTAGAAGAAAGAATATCTTGGCCATCGCGGGTCCATATTGATAATGTAAAATCAAGGCAATAGTGTAATATAATTTTGTACTATATTCTGCAAGAGTTTATTTTAATATATAATTAAATATGATTAGTTGTTTGGTTACTGGGTTAAGCAATGGGTTATTTGTAATTTTAGGTTATAATATATTTGAGCTTAAAGTAATGTATTTAATCTTGTTAGGAACTTTAATCATGTAATATAACGTTTGATTTGGATGATTGAATTTACTGAGTAACTAAGACCCTTAAGGTCAGAAATACATTTCTTTAAAGACACTGTGCTCTAACAGTTGTAGAATTCACTAAAGCAAAAGTTTGCTTTTAATAATGTTTTGTTACCCGCCCTAGTGGCGTAGTTGGCTAACGCGCTAGTTTTGTGTTGAACCAGACTGCCAAGGACGGGGAGATCGAGGTTCGAATCTTGGTTGGGTGAACTGAGGTTTTTTTTTTCCTAAATCGTTTTCCACTTTTCCTCCACACAAATTTGGGTTTACTTCCTTTAAATTCAACCTTGCCAATTCCTAATCCATTAGCGTAGATATAACTTAAGCGTATAACCCAAACGGGTTGTAAAATGCGGTGCTAAATAATAATACTAATGTTTTGTTCCCTATCCCATAAGAATGGGTGTTTAGATCAGGAAAACAAGGTTTGAATCCTGGATCATTTACGTTAACTGAAGAAAATGTATGTGTGTTAATTATGTTGTGTGTGTGTGTATAATTTACTTTCTTTTTGGTCGAATGACCTTGCTGCTAAATTAATTTGCCTGTAACCTCTTTTGATTCTTTAAAATAAATTATTATTTCACTACTACTATATTCTGAATTCTTATTTAATGTAAACCTATGTGCTTAAATCGTGAACCTCCCTTAAGGCCGCAGGTACAAGGTAATGGCACAACAACATCAAGAAGAAAGGTTATGTTCAAATGTTCTTTTGGAATTCTTGGGGAATATTTTTAAACATTTCCATATATCAAAATGTGAATGCTGCATTGTACTGTGAAGCTCTGTCAAAGATTAAGGTTGAAATTCTCAAAAAATAACGAGGCCTACTGGCAAGAGTAGTACCGCTTTATCATGACAATGCCAGACCTCATACAGCTTGATTAACAGAGAAGAGAATTGAAGAACTATACTGGAAACTTCTTGATTATCCACTTTACAGCTCCAAAGTAAACCCTAGTTATTTTCACATGTCTGGTCTGCTAAAAAGACCATCTTGGCGGTAAACGATTCACTGATAACGAGTTTGAATATGAGGTGGCAATGGGGCTGAGACCACAAACTAAAGATTTATATGCAGCGAGCTTTAAGATAGTGGTCAATAAAGGTAAGGTAAGTCCACAAGAGCTGCTTTTATTATTTTAAAAGGAGATTAATTGATTTGAAAAGGTTTATTCACTAAGGTATGTCCAAAAGAGCTGCTTTTATTATTTTAAAAGGAGATTAATTGATTTGAAAAGGTTTATTCATTAACTTTATGACCGTTAAGGTCCTATTTGAATAGAAGTAATTTTACTGTCTGCATTTAGTGCTAAAATTAAATAAAAAGCTGATTTTATTGTAACTAAATATTATTTAAATCATACAAATTATATTTATTTTTGATGGATATTATGTCGAGAAATAAAGATAAATATAGTAATAAATGTTTTTCAAGTTTGTTTCTCACTTTTTTTTAGAGTAATTTGTGAAATATTTACTGACTTTCCCTCATATAAAGCCTAGTGATCTCAATAGTTGAATTTGGTAGGAATTATGTGTGGCAGCAGTACAAGAGTATTAAGCAAGTAAGAGTGAAAGTGTAAAAGTTGCAGGATAAGAGTGAGAGTGCAATATGAAAGATTGCTGGGCGAAAAATTAACTTTACAAGAGCATTAATGGAATGTCGAATAAATGCTAATGATATAAAAAGTGATTAGAACAGAATAAAACCAGCTGTAATTGAGTGCGCAAAGATGTGTGTGGATCTGTGATGGTAGAAAACTTAAAAAGAGATGCACAGTGGAATGAAAAGGGTAAGAAGCTATGAAAAAAAAAGAATGATTGCTTTGAAGAGTGAAACATATTGTATGAGATTGTGGGATATAAAGGGAAAAAGATGAATACAAAAAAAGTAGTAAAGAGAGAAAATGTAAAATGAGATTAAAAAAAAAAAAAGGAGAAAGAATGCCGAATGATTTTAAAGGGAATAAGAAGCTGCTCTGGAAGCGAGAACAAGGAGTGCAAGGAAAGATATATGGCATTCAGAATGAACATAGTGAGATGATATGGGATGATGACAGTATAAGAGAGCAACAGAGAGAGTTTTTTTAAGCGATTTATGACGAAAAACATCTATAAAATAACAAAAAAATAGGGAAAATATTATAATGAGTGAAAGAACTAACATGGTTGAAGTGTTAAAAGCTATGAACGTGTTAATGAATGGCAAGGCTGTGGGTGTAAATTGGATTATAAGTGAAATTATTAAGGGTGGTATAGCATGGCACTACTTACCAGTTTGTGTGAATTATTCAATGTGTGTGCTGGGATTTCCATTGTTCCTAATGACTGGAAGAATGCCGTCATTGTTCTATTGTACAAAGGCAAAGTCAGTATGAATGAATGTAAGAATTATAGGGCAATTAGTTGGTCGAGTATTCCAGGCAAAATTTTTTGTGAGATTTCTAAATGAGAGGGTTCGTGAAAATACTGCGGACAAGAGTTGGGGTGTGCAATGTGGTTTCACACCAGGTAAATATTGAATGGACCAGATATTAGCATTGCAGCGAGTGATTGAGATATATATGACAATAAGAAAGAACGTTTATTGTGAATTCATTGATTTGGAGAAAGTGTACGATCGAGTGAAAAGGAGTATGTTATGGAATGTTCTTAGAGAAAGAGTATGGTGTGGATGTATGGCTAGTAAATTCAATTATGGCGGCTTATGATGGAAATAAAGCATGTATTATGGTGGATGGAGCTTTAAGCACATTTATCTGACTTTTTTTTAGCACCATGTCTTATTACCTCTTCTGGTTATACGTTTAAGTATTTATTGCGCTAATGGATAGGTTGAGTTCAGAGGAAATGAACCCGCATTTGCGTGGAGGGAGATTGGAAAACCCACCCTCAGTTTACCCGACCGAGATTCGAACCTTGATCTCATAGTCCTTTGCAATCTGGCTCAACACGAAACTAGTACGTTAGCCAACTACACCGCCGAGGCGGGTAGCGATTTGACATTTAACAGGGGTAAGACAAGGTTTTGTTATGTCTCCATGGTTGTTTAATGTATTCATGCATAAGTGTAGGAGGGATGCTTATGAGAATGTGGCTGGTGTACAAAAAGACAATGTATATGTGAGAGTGCTGCTATATGCAGATTATGCCATATTATTGGCTGATAATGAACGTGACTTGAAGAATGAATTAAATCGTTTGAATGTAGCGACAGGCAGAATAGATTAAGTGATAATTTTTGAAAAGGATGGTTCAAGAAATGATTGATTGTCAGTTTAGTATAAATGTAAAACTGCTAGACCAAGTGAATGATTTTGTGCATCTGGGCAGAATGTTTGGTAAAAATGATAATGATTGATGGTGAAATCGATAGGTGGCTAAATGAATCTCAGAGAGTAGTTGGATGGAAGTGGACTATTGCAAAGAATGAAGTAGTATTGAAAGAGGCAAGGATGGCAGTATATAAAGTGTCTAATGCTAACATTGTTTGATGAATGTTAATTGTGGGTTTGTCAGGAGAAACACTAGAGCAAGATGAATGTGGTTGGAATGAGATATCAAAGAAATATATGTGGGAAAACTCGTATGGACAGAGTCAGTAGTGAATGCGTGTAGAAGCAGTATGCTTCAAAAGAAAATCCAATTGGTCAAAGTCAGAGAAGTGTGTTACATTGGATTGTATATGTTGAGTGTGGATCGAATTACGATGCAAATATATGAAGGTAGAGTGTAAGGATCAAAAAGAAGGAGTAGACCATGTAAGACATAGCTAAATGGGGTCGATGAAAGTGTGGGGCGAACAAATATTAAGAGTATTAAGAATAAAAGAGGATGTATGACTGTGTGGATGTTGTTCAATTGAAGGGAGTATGCAAGGCTAGAGAAGTGTGAAGAAAGTTAGTGAGAATAGAGTAATTATGGAGTTGTTTTTTTTGAGCTATATGCACAGTTTCATTCCTACCCCGCAAGGGAACAATGGCTTTGTAGGGTATGTAAGTATATATAAAGTCATCTCAAATAAACTTTTTTTTAAAGTATAATTTGATTTTTTTAATATGTAAGTTAATAAATTAGTCATCATATCTGTAATTTGAAGAAAATCAAATTTAACCATTATACAAATACAATTTGTAAATTAATTTTAGTATGAAAGTGTTCATTTGAATTATTTTAAAAATACCACCCGATTCTTGGATCTTTGGCCTAGCACAAAGATTTCTATTACTATTCTATCAAGGAGCTGTCCTGTAGTAGGGTCATTTATCATATTCTAAGGCACAGCTCATAGATTGCTGTTTGAAATCATTGCTTAGTTGATATAATCAACTTTGATTCGGTTTTACTGTTATGCTTCCGAGTGTGCATTTCTTAATTGGTTTGCTGTTGGCTGTGGTTTACATGTTTCAATATAGGGCATAGGCGCACAAAGACAATGATACAGGGTTCAATCCACGTGTTCAGATGTCATATATAATCAAATTTAAGATAATTGAATCATAATTTAATTTCTTGCTTTTGATTGTATTTACAGATCAAGTTAGAGCAAGACCAATCTACTTCAGCAAGTGAAATATTAATGCCAAATTTAGATTTACAAGCAAACTCTGATTTTAATTACAGTAATGAATGTGTTAAGGAAAATAAAGAATTGTTTTTTACTGTGAAACATAAACATGAAAACTGCCATAAAAGTATGGTAAAGAGATCTTGTTATAAATTAAGTGAAAATATTACTTCAAAATATAAAACAACAGAACTTTTGAATTTCGTTCCTCCACCAGGAGATTTATGTATATCACCTAAAGCAACTAAGACAAAATGTAAAATTAAAAACTCTACTAAGGATATTATTAGAAAAAGAAATTGTATTTCACATGCAGGGGGAGCAAAATGTAAAACTGAAAATTGTAATAAGCATGCTGTATTAAGAGGACTTTGTACTGCATTTGGAGGGGGAAGATATTGTAAAACTGATAACTGCAAGAAGCAGGCTCCGTCAGGACATTGTATAGCACATGGAGCGGGAAAGAAATGTAAAACTGAAAATTGTACTAAGAATGCTCGCTTTGGAGGACATTGTATTGCACATGGAGGAGGATTAAATTGTAAAACTGAAAACTGTACCAAAAAGGCACGGGTAGGTGGACATTGTATTGCACATTGTGGGGGAAGGAAATGTAAAACTGAAAATTGTACTAAGAATGCTCTGTTTGGAGGACATTGTATTAAACATGGAGGAGGAAAGAGATGTAAAACTGAAAATTGTACAAAAAAGGTTCGGATAGGTGGACATTGTATTGCACATGGAGGAAGAATAAATTGTAAAACTGAAAACTGTACAAAAAAGGCTCGGGTAGGTGGACATTGTATTGCACATTGTGGGGGAAGGAAATGTAAAACTGAAAATTGTACTAAGAATGCTCTTTTAGGAGGACATTGTATTACACATGGAGGAGGAATAAATTGTAAAACTGAAAACTGTACAAAAAAGGCTCGGGTAGGTGGACATTGTACTGCACATTGTGGGGGAAGGAAATGTAAAACTGAAAATTGTACTAAGAATGCTCTGTTTGGAGGACATTGTATTAAACATGGAGGAGGAAAGAGATGTAAAACTGAATATTGTAATAAGAATGCTCAGTTAGGAGGGCACTGTAATACACATGGAGGGGGAAAGAGATGTAAAACTGAATATTGTACTAAGCATGCTCTTTCAGGAGGACATTGTATTGCACATGGAGGAGGAAAGAAATGTAAAACTGAAAATTGTACTAAGAATGCTCTGTTAGGAGGGCATTGTTTTGTACATGGAGGAGGAATAAAGTGTAAAACTGAAAACTGTACAAAAAAGGCTCATGTAGGTGGACATTGTTTTGCTCATGGAGGGAGAAAGAAATGTATAACTGAAAATTGTACTAAGAGTGCTCAGTTTGGGGGACATTGTATTTCACATGGAAGGGGGAAAAATGTAAAACTGAAAATTGTACCAAGAGTACTCAGTTTGGAGGACATTGTATTACACATGCAAGAGGAAGGAAATGTAGAGTTAAAAACTGTACAAAAAAGCCTCAGGTAGGCTGACATTGTATTGCGCATGGTGGGGGAAAGAAATGTAATACTGAAAATTATACAAAGAATGCTCTGTTTGGAGGACATTGTATTGCACATGGAGTGGGAAAGAAATGTAAAACTGATACTTGTAATAAGTGTGCTCGGTTTAGAGGACATTGTAATGCACATGGAGGAGAAAGAAATGTATAGTTGAAAATTGTATTAAAAATGCTTGGTTAGGAGGGCACTGTAATGCACATTGAGGGAAAAGGAAATGCAATCCTGAAAACAGTTCTAAGAATTCAGTTAGGAGGACATTGTAATGCACATGGTGGTGGAATGAAACGTAAAACTGAAAATTGTACCAAACTTACTCATCTTGGAGGACATTGTATTGCACATGGAGGCGTGAAGGCTTTATTAAAAAAAAAATACAATTACGGTAACAATACTCATTAAATAGGCCTTTGCAAAGCATATAGATGGGAAAGATAATATAAATAAGAATTTGAATGAAGCTACCCGCCTCGGTGGCGTAGTTGGCTAACACACTTATCATGTTGAGCTCGACTGCTGAGGACGGGGAGAAAGAGGTTCGAATCTCGGTCGGGTGAGCTGGGGTTTTTCCACTCTCCCTCCACGCAAATATGGGTTCACTTCCTCTAATTCAACCTTTCCAATTCCTAATCCATTAGCATAATTAGTACTTAAAGCGTATAACCCGAACGGGTAGAAAGACGCGGTGTTTATTATTATTATTATTGTATAAGTTAGTTCAAACAACAGAATATTGCAATACATTTAGGAATTGGAAAGTAAATTTGGAAGAAAGATTCATTTAAATATGTACCACCCCCTTCTCCTCTACAGGACAAGGGCAGGTGAACACGTACAATTAGGTAAAGAGGGCAAGAAAAAAACAGGAAATGATTTAATTGCAGAAGAGCGTTAGGACCACATATTTGTTGATAGGCCTATACTTGGACCTATTCAATAATCTGTCGCCATGAACCCTTCTCAATCACCATCACTACTATACCTTAATACTCAAAAGGAATGAAACGAGAGACTTTTGTTAGATCAGCCAAAATTACTTTGAACTTGTCGATGTAAATTAAAGATTGCGAGTATAATAAAGAATTATTTATTTGAGAAAAATTAACAATAATTATATATGTATATATGTGAATATATGCATACAAGTAACAACAGATAGTTAGAAGAGAATTACATAAAATAAAAGGGAAAAAAGGGTTATGCCCATAACTATACAGAGGCGCTGTAGCCATAGCAACCTTGTCCTAACAATTACATTTACAACGTAGCTATTACATAAACAAAAAAAGAGGTAAAGGGGTTATGCCCATAACTATACTGAGGCGCTGTAGCCATAGCAACCTTATCCTAACAATTACATTTACTACGTAGCTTACGGCCCCTTAACAGGCCTCAGCGGCAACCCGCAGTGCGCTTCAGCGCTAAACATTACATTTTACAAAGGAAAGTTACGTACGCTTCATAGTTACAAAACATTGGCGTATTACTTAAATGGCAACCCAAAAAGAAAGTAAATACTTATATTATTCTTAACCCAAATTAATCCAGGCATTCGCCTTGTAAAGGTAAGTTAAAAAAATATACAAAAGGTCCCTCATAGTTTCAATCTCGGGACAACAAGCCGGAAGGGCAAAACCCTGCCAATATATTTAACAAAAAATAGCATTACGTCATATTAATCTACGTACTTAGCCATTCTTACAATATTACAGAAAATGACAGATGAAAGTCGAAAGGAAATTTAGAATGTACTGGCCAAAAAGAGAATTTAGACCTAACCTATAGTCTATTAAAATATTCTTTAACTATTTTCCAAACAGTAAATTTTGAGTAGTACGGCCGAAAATTTGAATTTATACCTTTGGGAATAATCCCATCCCGTGATGTGTGTCCATGACACGGACAAACCAAGAAGTGCCGCTTAAGGCAAATGACATCAGATTATAAGCAATTTTTCTCTGAGAGGAGGGGAACATAGGGGAAGCCAAAAGAACATAGTAGAACATTCACATGAAACAGCGGGATTGGTGGAAAGAACAAATAGGACATTGGAGAGACGTCTGGAACGTCACGTGATCACTATTTGACCACTTCCCATGGGGCAACGCGAGAAATGCCACGCTCACCACGCCACACCTTCACAGTCTATCAGTTACGCCTTTTCACTCGGGGCGAGAACAATGTATGCGGGCCGGGATGTTGTTGATGAGACTTCACACACGGAGACCGAGAAACGGGGCAGTTTCGGTGAGTCTGGTTATGTACATTCTTCGTAGTTGTAGACTAGGTGTTATTTAACTCATATTTGTTCCTTGCTTGTAACGTTGCTTTCAAGCAACGTTACAAATATACTTTTGAAAAGTGGTGGCTTCTATGATCTCATGAAGCATTTTTTTTTCTAAACAGTTTAAGATATCTACTCTTTGAGCATTGTAATGGAATTAAATTCTAATCAATAGAACCTTTCACTCTCTAACATTTCTTCCACTTTCTTATGGCTATGTTTTATATTGCTTAATTAATTTACAATTGAAATAAACATACCAGTTTTAAGGAGTTTCTCATTATAAAAAAATCTTTATTCAATTTTATGACTACATAATTTTTATTTTGTGTGTTTGTGCCTATTTGATAAAAGAACAACTATAACCACCTAAGAACTATAGTCTATTTTCCTCCAGTAAAATAATTCTTATAAAAATGTATTAAAATGTGTCTTACTCTAGTAGTTGGTTTGGGGCCTAAGTCCTTGTTTCAATTATCACTAGCTACAATGAGTGTGTTATTTATATCACTTTTTACAATCTCTCTCACAATGCAAATAAGAGAACAGTTCCTGTTACTTAGAAAATAGCGCTCTTCTTAGATTAGGACATTAATAAAATTATATCAAAACTCAAATTAAATTAGTATGTCAACTTTATTTGAGTCATGATAAAGACTGCTTTCTAAATAAAATATTCATAATTTTTATAAATAGCAAGTTACTCAGTAACTGATATCAAATTGAAAATTTTCCCAAAAATTTATGAGTGACACCAATTAAAATCAACCTATCATTAGTCGATTTGAAACTAATAAGAATTGAATAAATAGAAAAAAATTTCTCAACAAGTATTAACCAATATTAAAGGAAGCAAGAATATTTATTTGAATAGTTTTGGGCTTCACATTTTATTGTTTATGGCAAATTTGTTTTAGTTATTATTGAAAAATCATATGACATAATAGAGCTATTAATGATGATTTTTGAAAAGATGTTTTCGTTGAAAAATAATCTCTATAGGAAGAGATGCTTTGTATTAATTTATAACCTAATATAAATAAAAAAAAGGTCGATGGTAATACATTTTAGAAGGCAACAAAATGCATTTAATAAAACAATAAAAGAAAAATAAGTGATTTTTAACATCTTCACTTTGGGACTCATTGTCTCTATAAACCTTAACTTTGAAACATACTGTGTCTTAAATATTGTGATTTTTAAGATTTGATTTAATATATACTAAATCGCTAAAAAAAGGTAAATACATTAAATAAATTATACTTATGCGTGTGCTATTATTTGTATACAACTATTTCATATAGATGTATTTAGGAAAATTATGAAATGCACAATAATGCAACACCTACAATTTTGTAACCACCGTGAAACAATGGTGTGAAAATATACATGATCAACTGGGGCTTTACTAATATTTATAATGATATGACAGTTTATCAAAGGACGATGGAAACTTTCTCCAGGCTGTGAATGCATTAAGCAATCCTCCAAAATCACTAATATAGTCACAACTTCCAATTGTGTCTATTGTAAACTGTATGGTAGAAAATCAGGCAAGTTAGACAAGTTTGATAGCCTACACCTTGTGAGATAGTATTATATCATGCAGGGGATATAACAGATTATTACATGTATAAGACACGTTCATTAAACTATTGACATAGTAACATATGCATTTTTAGAGCACAGCATCAATTAAGTGCTGGGCGATTTAGTTGTATTACATACATTTTATTTATATAACACGTTTTACCTTGAAATTTAAAGTACCTATTTTAATGCTTAGTGAAAGAAGAAAGTTATGGGTGTGATAAAAATGATAAATTATCTGTGCAGCAACAATAATAAAAGTTTATGTCGAACTTATTTTATTTAGGAGAAAGATAGTGCTCATATGGAAAATTCAAATAGTTATTTGAATGATGAGGTAATGAAAAAGTAGAAAATATAAGCTAAAGTTTGGTTTAAAATATGGCAATACGTCTGTCATTCCATTTTTACCAACCTAATGACCACTAATTACCCTGGAATCACATTGCTACTACCACAAAGACTACTAATCACCCCAAAGTATCAATGCTATCAACATCACTGGCGCTTATCATCCTTATGTATCTTAAGCTACCAATCTCATGTTATCATGATGTAGGTATCAATAGCTAGGAACAGCAACTAGAAATTAAATTAATATAAGGAACGTACCCCTGAAAATTCAAAGATGTAATTTTTCTTTGCTTCAGATAGAATTTTTGTAATAATAGCTTAGTATAAACCAACAACTTCTGGAACTCCATTGTAGAGTATTTAAAAACTAAACAAAAAAACCAACTAAACATAAATAAAACAACCTTAGGCCCTACGTATTGAAACAATATGTGTTATGTTCCTGACTGCTCTGTGTTTGTAGCTACTATAACACCTTATATTCTTCAGAAAGTGTTGAATTGAACTTGTTACAGCCGAGATAAACTTGGCAAATATAACTCTCCTGGTGTAGAGGTAACCACGCCACCAAAAGTGATACAACTTTGGTGACCACCTGCTTGTTCCCAGTCACATAGTCATAATTTTGTTAAGGAAGAGAGTTGATTAACTTACATGACATTTTTATGCATAAGTTTGCTCTTTTTTTTTACAAGTGAAATTTAAATGTAAAATGCTACTAACACTAATGTATGGCAAGAGTATTAAATATGTAGACTATTTAAATTTATTCATTAACACATAGACACTTACAAATTTTAACAAGTTATCATTTGCTTGACATAGTTAATAGGGCAATATTTTTATATGACTTTAATCAGAAATCATGTTGTATTACATTATGAAACATATTTTAAAGTCATAAGAAACTTTTTTTTTTTTACAACAGCCCTTGGCTCCACAAGATGTACTCTTGTTTCAAGTGTTGTTTGAGAAACCTTGTGTTCATAGAAAACCTTCAGTCTTTGTTCTCTACATGGTTCAGTTTACGGCTTTTGGGAAGCAACATCTCATTGGTAGAAAAAAAAAACACATTGGCTTTATTCTGGCTGACTTTACTTTTGAAATTCACAATTAATCCGTCTACATATGGTATGAATAGTGATATTCTAATAATACCTACTTATCATGAGTCATGAGGATAGTTGTCCCTTTTTGTTTGTTTCTTTGCTTGCCTTGGGACATCAATCTTAATTTAAAAAATGTTCCCAGCAATAACCAAAGATTTCTGGAAGATATTACTAAACACTTATATTTGTCGCTAGTGCAGATATATTTTAACGCAAATCTTTACTAAACTTAACCTCAAAAGCTATTTTGTTGCGAGGATTTGAAGGTATGCTGAAAGTGGTAAAGTGAGGCTGAAAAGGTAGGTATTCACAAATTAGCACTGCCACTATTAAGCTTCCTTTCTCCATTGCAGCTAAAAGTGTTGATGCAAGGGTTGAAAATGACCGGTCCATTTTTTAGTTCTTGAAGACTTGGAGCTAGCGTGGGAAGAAGCTCGACTAAAGTATGTAACCTTGTTACAACATGTGAACGCGAAGAGGTGGTTTGACTCACCATCCTGGCCCCAGTTGACTAGTCTCGTCAAGACCACGACTCTACAACTCACCGCGGCACTGTGTAATACTGGACTGATTTGAGGCCCGAGGTTCGTTACCCGTCATGAGAGCTGATCCGCGCCCAATAAAAAAAAAAAAAATTAAGAAAAGTATGCGGGAGTATG
>CABEEJ010001661.1:52843-107470 GCA_901482245.1 Timema douglasi
AAGTGTAATTTTTTTTTTAGCAATTTTATTTTTACATGAAAGCTTGTACTTTAATCGGCTTTTCAACATAATTTTCACCAATATTAAGGTACTTGTTGTATCGTACAACCAGCTTTTGAATTCCATCCTCATAGAAATCTGCCGCCTGATTTGATCACCACTGCAACACAGCCATTTTGAGGTCGTCATCATCATTGTGGCGCTGACCACCAATATGCTTTTTTAAATGCAGGAACAAGTGTTAGTCACTAGGCGCTAGATCTGGACTGTATGGAGGGTGATCAAGTTGTTTCCAGCTAAATGATGCGGTGAGATCTTGGGTAAGATTAGCCACACGTGGACGGGCATTGTCATGAAGCAAAACAATCCCCTTACTCAGCATGCCACGCCTTTTGTTTTGGATTACACGGCACAGTTTAGTTAAGGTCTCACAATAGGTCTCAGAATTTATTGTCACCATAAGGCAAAAAATCCACAAGTAACACCTCCTTCCTGTCCCAAAACACAGTACACATGATTTTTCGTGCTGAAATGGTTTGCTTGGACTTCACTTGTTGGGTGATGTTGAATGCCGCCATTCCATGGATTTTTGTTTCGATTCTGGCGTAACATGATCCACCCATGTTTCGTAGCCTGTGACGATTTGGCTTTAAATATCATCACCAAAATCACTGTTTTGCTCAAGGAAAGTCACACACTGGCTAAACGATTGTGCGCCTTGGTCAACATTTTCGGTACCCAGCATGAGCACAACTTACGATAATTTAAGTGTTTTGTCACAATTCCTTAAAGAACATTTTTTTGATCTTGAGGAAACTCATTAGATAAAGATTAAATCTTAACGCGTCAGCTCTCAAACTTTTTCATCAACTCTTGCTGCACCAAGTCTTCAGTAATGACAGAATGTCACCCACTTCGTTCCTTATCATGAACATTAATGCAGCCATCTTTAAATTCCCTAACCCTTCTTACCATTCCTTGGCTCATGTTTTCTCCATAAACTTCACTGATCTGCTGATGAATTTCAGCCACTTTCACATCTTTTGCATGAAGAAAGCGAATAACAAAGTGTATTTTAAAGTAGGCGGAATTTTAATTGACTGAGCCATTTTAAATACTCACAAACAAACATAAACACTGTTGAATACTTCCGTAATAGCATCTGTGGCTAGCCAACAGATGAAGGTATTCAACGCGCATGCACTGCAGCGGCTGAATTTCAAAACAGTACTTACTTAAAAAACATGCCTCATATGTAGAATACAATGACACTGACATTTTATCCATAGGGTTTATTGAGCAACAAAACAGTAACAAATTTTTGAAAATGGAATACATCAAGAGGTTATTTGGAATTCAGATTCATATTTGGTAATATCAGATGATTTAAAATATATCTAGGAGGAGGAGGAGGGTGGTAATGCCCCCCTCCCAGGTTCCACCACCACCACTCTGACCTCACTCATGAACTAACCCTTAGACAAAGTCACTAATAACCCTCGAGTTGAACATACAACTAAAAATATATTCTTTCCCTTGAAGGTTCATTCATTGATCAAGCTTAATTTTGTCGATGCTACCCAAGAGCGTTGGACTGTGAAACGTATAATGGAGGGAGTACAGAAAGCAAATGACCTCAAGTTCAAGACACTGGATGTTACTATTACCAGAACAGATCGCAACGGTGAAGTAAGTAATCGGACACAGCTTTGTACTTTAGCAACTAACATTGTATGTAAAGCCTATAACTTAAATGGGTTATAAGTAAGATGTGATACTAAACACATTGTATGTAGGCAATGTGGTAGGGGCCTAGAGCTGCTAATTGTTTTCTTTGAATAACAAAATATTTTATAGAATATTTATAACTTTACAGTTTTTAATAAACATCTCTTATGTTTTAGCTTAACATTTCTTCAATCTTCTGTTATCAACAGAGCCTGGATCTTGATGACATGTCATCTTTTTTTTTTATCGCATACAATGTTAATACTAACATAAATTCTGTTAATGATCCCCTGGTTGTAGAAATTTAAATTTAATTGGCCGTTTTTCATCATTTTGGAACTTTAGGTCACATTTTCTTGGTTTGTGTAATTTTTGAGTCTTTTTAGGTATTTCTGACTCAATTTTATTAGGAATTCATGTTAAATAAGTGCGTTTTTGAAAAATATTGATATTTTAAAAATCCATTCAATTTTAAACACACATTTGTCAAAATAAAAAAATGTATGCAATGAACTTTGTATTGTCTGGTTGTAAAATACACTTTCCTATTGAGGCACCGCAACTTTGCTTGAGAGGGTTGCATTGGAAGGGGGAAGTCATTTCATTTTTCTCGTTTTCAAATTTCTCAATAGATATTTTTAAATCAATCTTATATTTAGCAGAATTCCAGGGTTTAGTTGAAGGATTTTCATCGCATATGTATTTCTTAGTTTGCATTTGTAAAGTACATGTTTGATCTAGTCATGTGCATTTATTTCAAGTTTTTTTAAAAATATTTTTATGTCATTTTTGAAAAATTTGGAATCATATTTTAGAATATTTAGGTCATCTTTTTAGAATTCTTAACTTGTTTTATAGGTAGTTTTTTAGAAATCAGTTTTAGGGAATCAAAAGCATGACCCTGGTTATTAATAGGCCATAATTATTTTGCAGAAAAAAGATTATCGACACAGGTGTATTGAAGCTGATCATATTTTGTGTGCCGCACTTGGTGTGTCCAAACCGATTCTAAACAATGTTATATTTTGCCATCAAGAAGACGCATGCTGGTGAGTTGAAATGAGTTAACCATAAAAATTACTTGTAAAATATAGACAGTCTAGAGTGCTTACAAAAACATCCTTACTCTTTCATTTAATGGATTCAAGACAACTCAAAGGTTGGACAATCTGAAACTCAACAAAAGAAAACTGATATGTGTGTGTGTGTGTGTGTGTGTACGTACTGTTAACCGCTAAGCAGCTTGATTCAATCCCTGACTGAGCAGAGTTTTCTATCGTTGTAGGGCACACTTTTGCAGAAAGCTCACTCCTTCAACTGATCAAATCCACATTTGCTACTACAGTAGAAATTAATTCTTCTGTTTTTCATCCTTACTTTCTCAGTAACAATACATCTTTAAACGCTCATGGTATGTTCCGATAAGCTGAACAGAATTAAAGTGAAAGGACACCTAAAATGTTTTTAAATCCTCTGGTGCTAATGTTGATTATTTTAAAAACAGAATAAATTGCCTTCACACACACGCACACACACACACACACACACACACACACACACACACACACACACACACACACACACATGCACACTCTCTCTCACTCTCTGGCCTTATATAACACTAAAGTCCATGGCCGCCAGTACGTGAGCTCGCAATTCAACCCTATCCTGAGACATATCCATCCTATCTCAAACCTGTCATCCAACCAACCTCCTTCAAATACATTTCGGCATTATCCTCCCATTGAAATATTTGCTTAACAAGGGGTCTTCTATCTTTAGGTTTCCCAACTTAAATTTTGTGTACACACCTGTCATCACCCATACTTGCCACATGACCGCCTCACCTCAGAATATGTTCCCTGATTTTCCTTGACATGACCAGAGATGCATACAAACTAGGAAGTTCTTCCTTGTGTAATTTTCTTCATTTTTGTGTTTGTGCATCCCTCTTAGACTCAAACATCTATCTCAAAGTATTGTTGTTAGAGATTTCACAATACCTCTTTTTCTCGATTCCGATTATTGATTCTGATTCTTAAGTTTAACCTCGATTTTTTGATTCTTGATTTTGAGTCTAGAACATTTCCTATTTCATTATTTTTCCAACCTCATATATAAATATATTTAATCAACCTCATAGCATAGCAAAAAAAAATATTTTTTTTCACCCAATAGGGTCATTATTTAAACCAAAATATAGAACAATTAACCGCAAATAAATTAGCATAGAAATAATCGATTAATACTAATTCAAGATTTTTCTGCTTTGCTTAGTTGTCGGTACTTTCATTAAGAGCTAGACATTGAAAGTATCAAGAATCGTAATATTAAGATTGATTATCATTTATTTTGATACCAATAAGCATCGAGGTTATCAATCCACTGAAAATTGAGTTTGACATAATTGTTATCAAAAACTCTCAATTTATTCTCTTGGTACGGAGTCAGAGACCACGCTTCCTATCGGTAAATAACAATGTGTAGGGTTTTAGTTTTGTGTATGAAGTGTATTTTGAACACACATAGTTCTTCAAATTAGATCACTACTTTATGACCTTCACTTATTCAAGGTACAAAGACGGAATTAGCTACACAAAGAACAATGTGGGTGGAAAGAATAGGATTTTCATCATCTTTCCTAGGGGGAATGGTCTCTTGTACGTATAATTTTTGTTGTTGTTGTATCCATTATTTACTGTTTCCAGTCTATGACCTGGGTCACTGTTTTATTCAATCCATCCATTTTCCACTACCGGCTTGCTAGGCTTGTCATAGTTTCCCATGCCATATAATCAAACTTAAGAAGACTAGGACAGACACAACATCCAGTCCCCGGTCGTTAATTAATCACTGTGGAAGGGTAGACTCACATTTCAGCATTAATAAATTTTGGGGCCATGCCGGCAATTGAACCCAGGTCCCTTAGGTCAGTACACAGCCACGCTACCGAATGAGCTAAGTTGTCGAATTCTCGTGTGTATACATAGTTTTTAAATAATCAGGCCCTTGGATCTCATAAGGCCATTAACTCCCGCGTGTATGGAGGGGCTGACCTGCCTTGTTGGCTTCTTTTAGAGTCCAAACGGAGCCATATAAAACAGATTATGAATGGGATCTTGGTGCATGCTAATCATGATATCGAGGAATCGCTTGGTTCAAGTGTGGTATTTAAAATAGCTATACAAAACATGAGGTTCTCTAACATTTATTTTTTAATTTTTCATAGGCCTTTGGATGAAGGCAAGAAACTTAAGGAGAAATTTGATGACATATTCGATGTCACTAAGTATAACAAGTGCATAGAGAGTGTACTTAAGCTAAGCAAGAAGACTCAAGATGGTTGGTTATATTTATTTTTTCCTAGATTCTAATTTATTTATATTGTTTTAGTTTTAAAAATAAATTAAATCACATTTTGTGATTGTCCATACAATTTATGTTCTTTCTATCGGTTTAATGGTTACAGCACTAACTATCCCATTAAAATAGCCGTGCAAACTGCTTAAGTAAGTTGTAGAGAAGAGTGTGTTGGTAAAAAGGTTTGAAGAATAGGGAAGGATACCTATATCAAGTAGGCTTACCTTTTTCAAAATATTGTGTGGGAGTTCAAGTTGAACACTTTGATGCAATCTAGTAAAATTTATCAATGAGTAAAAGCAACGCTTAAGCACTAATAAATAAAGCCTCTTGAAAGCATTTAATTTAGGGTGTATAAATATTAAAAAACTAGAATAATTTTGGTCGACCCTAATTCAATTAATTTTTTTTAAATAATTACTACATTATTCATACCTAAAAAATATATTCTTTGATCAAATATAAGCTATTTCACATTTAGTAAATAATCAAAATTATCTTAGTTGTAACTATTTTTTTAAAAATATTCATTTAGATATGTGTGGTGTTGATATCATACAATCAAGGTGTATTGCTATGAATAAAATCTGAAATTATAGTCCAATTTTTAAAGTAAGGGCACTATGACCCTTAGAAAAGCTACTAGATATATTTTCACATATTGATATGTCATGGTATGTAATCTGCAGCAGTCATTTTTGTTAGGTATTATCAATGCATGTAAAATAATACCAATAAAATAATAGTGGCATGCGAGTACCCAAAGATTCAAGTTTGAGTTGTGTTTTATTAGCTGATTGAATTCTACTCGAAGATTTTTACAAAACTCAAAAAATTGGGATATTCAAAAATGTCAATCTTTTTCTTGAAAATTCTTAATAATTTTTTTTTCACCAGTTTGTATTACCCATTTGTGCTATATGCCCATGATTAAATAAATTTTATTCAATTTAAAAAAAATGTAATTCTAAAAAAAAATATGTTGATATTTCTTTATGGTTTATGCATGGAGTTATTACATAAATTCAACCTGAAATATTTCTTGTACAAATATTGCTCTGTACTATTCGAACTTGAAAAAACTAATTTTCATTCAAACTCTACTCGAATTTGACTCAAAGTGAAAAATGCACCCCTGATTAAAATATTAAAATGTTCAATTTTGCCTGAAAAATGTTGTATTTTCTAAAAGGCTCGAGTTCCAATGAAATTTTGAATTTATATACTATATAGTATAAGATCAAATACTATGTTGTGCATTATCAAATTTTGTCTATTTATTTATATATATTATATTTAAATAATTTAATTTCATAGAGTTAAAAGTGTCAAGAGAAACTGTGAAACGCTATAAGATTTTAAAAGATGAAGCCGATGCCAAGAAGAGTAAACTCCGTGATAATGAACAGCAATTGGTTTCAATTTTGGAGGTAATCCAAGGCTATACCGATGATCTTTCCAAAAAAAACAAACGTTTGGCCGAGTTGAATGCCTTGGAGAAGGAGATCAATAAGTTACTTGTTCAATTAGGTAAGTGCACACATATAATTTCTAGACATAGTTTTTTTACCTCATAAAAGTTTATTACAAAATGAAATTGAGAAGGTTTTTAAAAAAAAGTGGTGTTCTGATATTTTAGTTCAATTTATGTGTCTGTGCACCCTTTTATTTTGTCCAAAATTCAATTTCTATTGAGGGCCAAAACATTTTCAATAATATCTTTCATTTGTTATATTATAGGTTACATTAGCGAATTTGTTTATCTTCTAAACTACCTTGAGAAATAAGTTTTAGAAAACCAATATAAACTAGAACCTTATTAATCCAAACTAATTAGGACTGAAGCTTGTTCGGATTAGCAAATATTAGGATTAAGCGGGAGAATACAGGGATACAGTATTTCATGAATTTTTAATTACAGTTGAATGAGTTTAGTCAAATTTTCATTTATTAAACTGATGTGCAATACGTAATATGTATATTGTAATTATCTTTAGTTACAGGAAACACAGTGTGTTGACTACAGCATGTAAATATTAAGCATTCTTACAATTCTCTTTTAACTTTTGAGTTTGCTAACTCATAAAATATTTCATTTGACTGAATTTATTTACCCTTTTTCTAAAAAGTATGTTCAGACTAACAGGGTTTGGTCTAACGAGTTTTTTACTGTATTTAAAAAAAATTAATTCTTAAATGATATTGAATTACAAAATAAATGAAGGTTTTTAGGTACAAAAGGAGCAGGAGAAAGGCTATGAGAATATTATATTGTTTATTATCAATTTTTGCCTGGCATCTTACAATTTTGGCTATGAGAATAATTGGTTTCCGATTGATGGTTGCTATGCACCTGAAAAATCGGAAATAATAAGATTATCATTGTGTGTGTGCAAAAAAAACAATAAAAAACCAGGAAATTAACAAATGAAATACTTAAATGTTAGTAAATTTGATACATTTACTTGTAACTCTTATATATATTAGACATTTACATGAAAGAAAAAAGGTCCTGAAGAACTAAATACACTGATTGGGACATGTACTCCAGTCTCCCTGAAACATTGGGCTGCATAACGATTATATCTCTTCCATAAATCATCCTGTTCTAAATAACATTTAAATGAATTCACACTGGTCAATTCTTAAGAAAAATGAATTTTCACTTATCCTTTAAAATTGTTTGCGAAAATGGGGTTTCTTTCCTGAAATTCTGAAGAAGAAAAAATGAAATAACTTTTTTAACAAGAAAATAGTGATATTTATATGAATAGAAATTTTTTCTCTTTTTTATCATCGTAGTATCTTACTACTTGTAAAGGTTATTTGCATATATGATGATTACTTTAACGGGGTAGGGTTATGGATGGAAACATTTTAAAGGTAATCTGCCCGCATTTGTGTGGAAAAAGAATGGGAAACCATTTTAGGAAAAACCACCCCAGTAGACCCAACTGTGACATGAACCCCTAATTCCCCGTCATCGGCAAGCCAGTCTAAGACAATACTGACATTTTAAACCATTTGGTCACTGAAGCGGGTAATAGAAATATCAAGTAGTTAAGCTTCTTAAATTACCTTAATTTAAATAACTATTTTATAAATCTTATAATATTAATATTTTTTAAATACTCACGTTGCTGATCGCAAGGTATAAGGAGTCACTCTCCCAATAGACTGGTCTACCAATAATCGGGAGATCGAGGTTTGAATCATGGTCAGGTACTCTGAGGGTGGTTTTTCCTAAATTATTTTCCACTATCCTCCTATACAAATATGGGTTCATTTCCTCTAAATTTAAATCCATTCCCTTAAAATTTGTCATGAGAGCATATGTGGGGGGAGCCAAACAAGCAATGAGACTGGAAAAAAAAAAAATCCCATACAAACCCACCAATAACTTTGGTATGAATACAACTTTAAATCTCATTAATAAAGACAAACAGTATTTGAATAATTTGTTTGCAAATATATGTCTGTCGATAGCTTGAGGTTCTGTATTGTTTGAGGTAATTTCATGCTCGGTGCACATACTTTTTTTTTTACATAGGATGAACAATGCATTGTTGCGCGGCAATACAAAAATCACATGTTTAGAAACAAGAGAAAATGATTAATAGATTTTATTTTAAATTCAAATAACATATTTACTTATGTTTACATTTATAGAATTACTTTTTTGAATTATGTAATTTAAAAATATATGTTAAGTACCCACTTATTACATTAAAAATCCGATACATATCCCTTTATTTATTTCCCCCCGGCTATTATATGTAATTTTAGTTTTCAACAGTTCAAGATTGCTCTGCTCTCTTTCAACTCTTGAGACTCGACTGTATCTCCAAATAAATATTAAAAATAAATTATAAATTGTGTGTGTGTGTGTGTGTGTGTGTGTGAGTGAGTGAGATAGTACAACTATGTTTCTTTTAATCTCCCAGAGAATTTAAGGAACAAAATGGATAATGTCAAGCAACAGCAACAGGACTTACGACAAAATATCAAGCAAGAGTTCCAAGGCTCCAACGAGGAACTTCTCGAGGCGATAGAAGACTTCAACTCTCAGCTGCGGGACAGAGAAAACAAGCTTACCAATGTAAGTTTACTAAAGACTAAGCTACACATCATTGAGCTATAGAAGAAGGAAGAGAGTTTTTTTTCTTATCTCTCTTGTTTACGTATGTAAGCCTTTAAAACATAATAGGCATACAAGATGAAGTATTAAATGAACAAATTTATTGCTAAAAAATTTTTACTGACAAAATTTGAGTAACAGCTATTCCCTATATTTTAACACATGTATTGATTCATTTAGGGTGTATAACTCAAACAGGTAGTAAAATGCAGTGTTAAATATTCTATTGCTTAAGGATTCCCTAAGTCTTACCAAACCAATTCTTATCAATTTTTTTTTTAAATGAAAGCTTATATACATAATATGGGTGTACGAAGCTTTAAAACTTTGACTTTGCTTTGAAACAAATATCAGCTTTGACTTAGCTTAAAAAAACTTCAGCTTTGTCAATTTTCCATTACAAATATTTTCATCTAAAATACTCAATTTATTTTTAATTATATGCCATTCATATTTCATATATTCACTTCGAGTTCGCTTTAAATTAAAAAAGTGGACTTCACTCACCCATAATGCACAAAGTATCCAAAAATATTCAAAAGAAAAACAGAATCTAAATTTTTAATCATCTTTAGTTTACATTTCTAAACTATAAAGGCTACATTTGAGAACATTGCAAAATATATGTTGGATGCATCAACAGGCCAGTTGGCTTTAAAGGTTTGCTATTGTTTGTGAATTTTACAAAAATATATTGAAATGTGTTTAAATATATGTGAGGTCACTATTTTAAGTAAACAAACAAACTTAAGCGAATTTGGTCAGTATAGGACGCAAGTTTGTGCACCATCAAATGTTTAAAGGGGATGTGCTCTAAATTTTCAGAAGACCCAGGTTCCGCACCTATGTAGGGTCAATATATACACTTAGTACTATAATTGCCACCATCGGTGATCATGTGGTAGATTCAAACATAGAAGCTATAGCGCCTTGAAGTTGGGACTTATAGGGTGTGATTTTGTGGATCAAATGATATTTAAAGGTGATGTGCTCTAAATTTAAAGAAGACCCAGGTTTCACACCTATGTAGGGTCAGTATATATACCGATTACTATAATTGCCACCATCGGTGAGTGTGGGGTGGATTCAAACATAAAAGTTATAGTGTCTTAAATTTGGCTAGGATATTCTATTAATTCATTTTTTTCTTTTATCGCTATCTTTGAGATCTTTTTCTGCTATCTTTGAGATCTTTTTTTAACTAAACTATTACATATGGTGTGCTCTATGAGTGATTTTAGAACCAAACTTCATCTTCTGCTCTCTATGGGGTGTTTTAGAACTAACTTTTTTGTAAGTTATTTTTCATTTTACAGTGTTGGCTAAAAATGGTTAGTTTATTGTAGTTGTGGAAGCTTTGCTGTCCGCTATAGATTTACCGGCTTAAAGTCGTTTTAAAGCTGTATTATGTTATTAATGTGAAAATCGATTTTAATTTTTAACAATTTGTTAAGTAACCGTATGATTTATAAGCGGAAATGCCGATATTATCTCAATTAAATAGCCTATGCTTATTAATGCATTTTAAAAACTGATTATTAAGTACATCAAGTTAAATCTCAAAAATGATTAGCCTACAAAACTTTTGATCTCGAGCTTAAAGGACTAGTTCGACTCAAAGCTTGAAATCCGAGTACTTGCAGAACCCTAAAATATATATATATATATGTATAAATATGCTTATAAACTATTTGTGTTGTGAGACATAGAGAAAAAAAAAATTCTTCTTAAACCTGCTTTGCTCCACGAGACATTACACATAGCCTATAAAACTAACTTTATTTGCAGCTCGAAAGGAATCTGAAAAAGTTGTTGGGTGAAGAGGCCCAGCTGATGAAAACTATAAACCAGAAACAGGTTCAAAAAGGTAGACTAGAAACTGAGGAGAAGCAACAACAAGATACGATCAAGTTTTGCAACTCAAGTCTTGTGAAGCTGGCTGCTGAGCTGGGCATAGAAAGTAAGTGAACTATTTTTTATTGTTACATTTCCTATAAATTAAGCACATTAAGTCAATGTTTCGTTAGTGGCGGAAAGATCGGAGATCGAATCCCGGTCGGGTCTATTAAGTGGTTTTCCCTCAAATGAGTTCCCACCCTCCTTCCACGCAAATATGGGTAGATTACATCTAAAATGCTTCATTCCTCATACCTACCCCATCAGAGCTTTTATATAGGTGTATTACCTGAACAGGTAGTAAGCTGTAGTGATTAAAAAAACATATTCTGTAATCTGAATCTTGAATCCGAACCTTAGAAAATATGGTAAGTATGTATTTTGCATCTGAGAAATACAAAAACACAGTAAAATCTTAATTTCAATTGACAAGGCAATTATAATTGTATTGGAACTTGTAGCACCTGTCACCTGCTTGATAAATCTTCAATTGAAAGTATCTAGGATTCAAATACAAAATTTCAGAAGTCTTTTTAGTAGGCCTATATCCATGCTTAAGGAAAACGCCTTAAAACTCTCCCATATAAAAGGACCTTTCTGAAGGTTTGTAACACCTTAGAATGCAAACAGAACTATTTTGAAGGGTTAACACCTCAGAAATTTAAAAACATAACAGCTCTGAAGGGTTAACACCTCAGAAATCTAAAAACATAGCTACCCTGAAGATTTAATATCTTAGAAATCTAAAAACAGAGCCACTATGAATCGCAAGAACTATAAAATCAGACTTATGGGCTGACACCTTAAAACACCTCGAAACCGACCCACTCTGAAGTTTTTGCTATAACTGTTGTAACAAAATTGTTATGTGTTAAAGCTCCTCAGCAGCCAGATCTTATTGACGTGGAGCGTGTGACCGGCCAAGTACAAAGGAAAGTGGCCATCTTCAAGGATGAGCTGGAAGCCACCAGGGTTCAGTTGGAGAGGGAGGAACAGAAGTTTCAAACCAAGATAGATGGATACAGGTTGTTGTGTGCAGCAGTCAAACTTGAATATTCTGTACCTCATACATTAACTACAGTCTACTTTTATCTGCCTCGGTGGCGTAGTTGGCTAACACGCTAGTTTCGTGTTGAGCAAGGCTGCTGAGGACGAGGAGATCAAGGTTCGAATCTTGGTTTGGTGAACTGGAGGTGGTTTTTCATAAATAATTTTCCACTTTACCTCCATGCAAATTTGGCCTCACTTCCTCTACATTCAACCTTACCAATTCCTAACCCATTAGCGTAATTAGTACTTAAGCATATAACTCAAACGGGCAGTAAGACGCGGTGAATAATAATAATAATAGTTCAGCCCACTTTTCACAGGAAAGGCCTTTTAGAGAATATAAAGTTTTTTGTGTGTGCAGAAAATCAATATTTTGCTAGATCTTAGGAAGGTAATCAGCTCGAACCAGGCGTTTCATTATTGTATGGTTTTCTGTATTCCACTTTAAAAAACCTGTTTAATCGAAACCAGTGAAACAGTTTTATCATGTTTAAAAAAAATCCTGATTTTGCTTTTGTCAATTGATAAATCCAGAAAATTGTACCTATAGATAACTTTTTCTTTTACGCACAATCATGCACCTAATCTCTTGGTTAATCAGTTGTGAAATGGTCTCATAAGACAAACTTTGTTTGTATGCAAGTGCATGTGTTTTTTTTGTTGATAAAGAAATTAGAAAGAGTGATTAAATAATGTTTGCATTATTTGTTATGATGGGAATAATCTAGATTTACTTAAGTGGTAAATTAATTCTTACGTTCGTCATATGATAATTTTTAGCTAACCCAATAATTAACTAGGGCTAAAAAAAATCTACCTTCCTGAAATTTATCTTTCTAGATTTCTTCACACACTTATAGTGTTTGCATCTTTTCTTAACTTTCACAATTAAACATTTAAAATTTTCAGAAATAACTGCATTTTTAAAATCCATTTTGTGGTTAATTTGTGTTCTTATCTCATTCTTAAAATGAAAAAGAAACAACCTGTTTCAGTGGCTGTATGCTCTAAGGCATCACTCTCGCAATAAACTAGACTGCCGATGACAGGCAAATCAAGGTTCAAATCCCATTCGGGTATATCAAGGGTGGGTTTCCCTAAATTGTTTCATACTCTCCATACACACAAATGCAGATACACTTCCTCTAAAATCAACCTACTTCATCCAACTTGTTAGTGCAATTAGTACATATGCATAAAATCTGAACAAATAGTAAGACGCGGCGCTAAAAAGTATCTACTTCATAAAATTTTCAACCATGTGTATGTAACTAATCAGAGGATTGAAATGTGGAGAGTTTAAGGAGAAGTTTATTGGTTTTATATTAAGTCCTAACTGACTCGACTAAAAATTTGGAAGAAAATCTATTTTCCTTTTTTTAATCTTTAATATAAAATTTTATAAATCTTTGACTCAATAATAGAGACTGATCAAATCCACAATTTTACAAATCCGAACCTCCAATTTATCTCCCAATACGGAATCTTGGGAAAAATTATGAACATGAGATGAAATGGAAATATGATGGAATAACTTGGAGTTAACATTCTTTCCTATAATCCATTCATTATATCATTCATACATTCATTTAATTGTTAAATCAATGGTCTTGGGTCTGGTTGTGAAGTTCATCCTATAACTATGTTTTAAACCACCGCAGTATTAATTATTAAAGATCTAAAACAAATTTCACTTGTAAAATTGGGGAAAAAAAGGATTTGAGTCTCTAATTCAAAATTTTCTTGATATCTCGAATAGCCTTAAGGGTTCGAGGATTTGTGGTTCCATACCTAATCTTTGATATCTTAAAGAATTCGAGGGTTCCGAGAATTGAAACACTTATCCCTCGCTATAATAATTTTCTCATGGTGTGTTTTAGAGAGGCTGTTGCCAAGTTGAATCAAGAGATTGAAATGAAAAAGGCCCAGCAGACGGCTAAGAAAAGTGACGAGAGATCAGCAATTAGGCAAATTTCAGCGGTAATAATATTTAGTATAGTCTGAGTTTCTAAATGGTTTAATTTGTATACTTGTTTTAATATGGGCTTTACCAGTAAATTTGATTATTAAAAAAAAATCTATTACCATTAATTTGGGAGATAGTAAATATGTTTGTTATTAATTATAATTATGATTTTATTAAGTGCCATTCCTTTCTCATCAAGGCATACCTTAATTCACTTTTCAAAGCTACCCTCTATTTTTGGCTTTTTGATTTTCCTCTTTTATGATGTTGCATTACATATTCTAGACTTTCTCCTGAAGAGACTCAATAGGTTTTTTTTCTCGATTGATTGGTAACTGGTAATTTTATTTTAGCAAAACGTTACTTTTGTGTTTAGTGGCAGCATTGAAAAGTGGGAGCTGTTTTCCTCCCATAATTTGAAAAAGCAATATGTCTACTGCGTCACGAAAGTCACGAAAAAGCCACTAATTGCAAAATAGGCCATAAAAGTCCCTGTAAAGTCACAAATTTTCAATATTTTGGTCATAAAGTCACGAAAACATTTTTTGTTCGAATTTCTCGCGCATTATAACAACGTGAACACGTCGAATGTCAAGCCACCCACTAGCCATGATGCCATGCGCTATCCGCAAGTTGCCCGATTGTTTTCACTGTGATACCAAGGACAAGGCTAACGTTCACCATCTAGTTAAAGTTTAATGTTGAGTGTGAGTACATTATGCCTAAATATGCATCATAGAATTTTCATCTGTTTACTGAAGGAATTTTGTTGTAAAAAAAAGTCACTAATTTTTGTTTCTCCAACCCAGACCCTGAAAAGCCATTGTCTTTTGTCTTTTATTTGTTCCTAGCCCTCTCTCTACAAAATGACACTTAAAATATGTAACATTGCATTTTTCCACATTCACATATATTAATATTATTATTATTAGCACCGCGTCTTACTACCCGTTCGGGTTATACGCACTTATGCTAATGTGTAATGGTAGGGGGATTTTGAGATGAAATGAAGAACCTACAGTTTAACGTGGGATCCGAACCACGGTGGAGGCCTGGCATTCCCTTCACATATACAGCACAGTACAATCCAAAGTAACCTCTTTTAAGGCAGAGCTTACACTAACTTAGCTGTTGTAATGTGCCTTCAACCCTATTGTCCTTGAGAATGCTAGGTATGGAGGGGGTAATGTTCCGCTACCACTGTAGAAGCAACAATCCCAGCTACCTGGCGGCTTGCAATCAACCCTTGTCACCACAAACACTCAAAACCTGTTAAAACAAATGCATTTTCAACATATTGAATACTTTCATTGCAAGCTAGCTACAGTTGCTTGTTTCTTATTTCTGCCTAGCTAGGTAATAGGTATTGTTGAAAGGGTCAAACTACCTGTTTTTATCTACCATGATTTTATTTTATCTAATATTTAAATTGTAAAAAAATTAAAAAAAATTAAATTTTTAACAAATATATGTAGACTGAAATATCTTGAAAAAATATTTTAATCGCCATTGTTTCACATTAGATAAGAGTAAAACTTTATTGCATATGTTTACATCCACATTTTATTAAAAGAGATCCATTAAAATCTGAATATTATGACTTAATATATCCCTATTATAAAATGTTTTAATATAGTATAAAAGTCTGTGTATTGATTTTTTATTTCTTATTGTCCTCTGTTGTTTTAGATGAAGGTTTCAAACAAGGATCTTGAGGAGGTGGAATCAAGTTTGGATCAGGTTAAGATGGATTTAGATGTGGCTACAAGTATGCATGAGATGGAGAATTGGAATGAGAAGATTGCAGAGTTGACTGAAAAACGGACAAGGTAAACTCTGGTTTGGATTTGCTAGTGCTTGTTTTGTTCTTGTTTATTTATCAGGGCTTCCACACATGTGAAAATCTGGAAGAACCTCGATTACAGAGTACATTTTTTGTCTGTAAAAACCGGCAAAATACAGGGAGTTTCACAAAAAAACTAAAAACATACCGAATATTTATGAATTTTCATCTGAAAATCCTTGAAAACACAGATAATGTTGTATTAAATAGTTCCTGGCAACCCTGTTAATTGTTCGAGCTGTGTCATATTTTCCTGAAATATATCCATTGAATATATTATTGTTTAAACGAATTTCATCATATTTTTCTGCAGATTTGATCATTATTTTATTTGTGGAAATAAAATGTCCATATAAGAGAAAAATGTACTATATATTAGAGATATCAAAGAATTGCTTACTTTTTTTTATTTTCAAGAAAAATAAATTATTAGGCCAAGACTGAAAACTTGTTCAGTCTCTTAACTGTATGTATTTAATATTGAAAAATAGCTTTTGTGTAATAATTGGTTTAACATAGTTTCTTTTGATAAATTTCATTATTTTTATTGATTTAATATTTTTTGCTTATTCTTTAGATGTTTTCCTGCCGTTGTGGGAAGATTCCCACCGTTTTTGAGAGTGGAAGGGGAGGGGGAAGGAAGGTCGTTCATGTTTGGAGAGTATAAAGCAGTTGAGTGCGGTAGTCAGTGTTCAGTACACAAAGGGTGTCTTACCAGAATGGGTGCACTAATTGATTCACAAATCGGTGTCTGCATGTGAGTTTGGTGTTATAGACCCTAAAGTGGCCTTCTTTATCAAGAAACAACAAGAGTTTGAGAGACACCGCTGAGCTAGCCCCTGGTTTCACCATTCCTTTCTACTCTAACCCAGGAACCCAAAAGTTAGGCCCCCCATTGTCGGCAAACCTCATTTAGAGTAGGTAGGCTACTCCTATCATAATTTTATATCGAATACGGTCCACTTTCCTTGTTTTCACTGGTTATTTTTTATTGTTTGCTGACTGGAACGAACAAAACTAAAAACCTTATTCTATTTCAACCATTCCTAGAAATTATTTAATTCTATAGTAAAAATAAATAAAATTGAGGAATAAATGAGAACATTGATTAAAAGTCTAACTATACCCACTCTTTCATTCACAAAGTTTTAATTTCACATAAGTTGATCTAAATCCAGGTAATAACAATTGAAAAGGATAAAATACCAAAGAGAATGAATGATGTAGATGAAGTATATAGAGAAAAGACCGTAAGGGAGACCAAGAAAGAGATGGGAGGAGCAGTTAACAGAAAGTTTGCAAGTGCAAGTAGAAGAATAGGAGCAATTAAAGTACTAAGAAGGGTGGAAGGATAAAAGAAGATGGAGGCATTTTACTAAACAAACCTGCCCACAGACTGGAAATGGTTCATTATGATGATGATAATGAACTAATTCTTGAATGGCCAATTGTTTTGGTTGAAAAATACTATTTCACAAATATTTGCCCTATTAAACACACACATTTGACTTATTGAGTAAAATAATCTGATAAGTTTACTCCAGATTGTTTTAATTTTATATATTATTCAAACATAATTTAGTATTTATTCTTGCACTTAAAAAAAATAATGTACTACTTTATTTGTGATTTGTTTCTAATAGGTACTTGTTTTTGCATTTACTATTTAGGTTGGAGGAAAATCTAGAAGTTGTAGATAAACGTGTTCACGAACTTCAGAGCCATAGCAACATATTGGCAGAGATCAAAATTCTGGACAGAACCATCTCGGAAAAAGAAGAAAAAATTAAAGAACTGTAAGCACTACTTGAATATAGCTACAATTAGTCGTTGAGCACTTGAATTCAAACTTGATATTAAAAAAGTAATTAAAATTTATTTTTTGAAATCTTTAATGCAAGGATAATTACTATTAGAAAGTTCATCTGCTGGTATCTTATGTAAATAAATATAATACTAAGTTTTAAGATATTGGAAATCAATATCTCAGCTGTGGGAAAGATTGAAAAGCTACAGTCCAGTTTTCATAGGAAGAACCTTATCTGAGAGCTAATAAAGCTACTAGATCTTCTTTCACATATTTAGGTCAGGTCAGGCTGTGATGTCTGGAGCTATTATTTTTCATACCTATCCACTTATAATAATAATAATAATTAGGGCTCATATTTTGAGCTTCGAGCCAAGCTCGTCGCTTAAGCTCGAGATCAAAAGTTTTGTAGGCTTGTCATTTTTGAGCTTCTACTTGATGTACTTAATAATCTATTTTTAAAACTCAATAGTAAGCATAGTCTGTTTAATTGAGATAATATCAGCTTTTCTACTTATAAATCATTTGGTTACTTATTAAATTGTTAAAAATTAATTTCAATTTTCACATTAATAACGTAATAAAACTTTAAAACCACTTTCGCCTGGTAGATTTATTCAATATTGTCGTCTATTATGAATTATACTTGATTGAAGTTGTTTACTTGTATTGCCATTACAAAGCAATGAAAATAAAAATACCTAAGAAGATTACTAAATAAATGAATGATTCTTTTTTACTATTTCTACCTGGTCCCTTTCTAAAATAATAATTTATGTTAAATTAAAAATCTAATATCATTAATACATTATTATATTAAATACTAGCTGACCCGGCAAACGTTGTTTTGCCATATAAGTAATTTTTAAGTAATTTCTAGTGTAGACAAAAAATAGCTTACTTATTGTAAGTGTGTAAGAATGTGGTATATGCGTGAAATAGGCATGGAGCGCTGTGAACGATGAGGGAATATAAAAATAACAAAAGGCAAACATTATTTTTAAGTTATTATAATTTATTCCTTAAAATTATATATCATTAATTAATCAATTACGACAGTAACACTAACAAACAATATCAATCTCTTAATGCCATAGCGTGAACAATATTTTTTGTTAGTCCATCTTTAGCTAACACAAACAAACTGGATGGTTTACCCACTCGAGAGCATGCCACGTATAATTGTCCGTGTGAAAAACATGGTGTTCTCAAATCTAAGCCACAAATAGACATCGTTTGACCTTGGGATTTGTTGATAGTCATTGCAAATGCCAATCTAATCGGAAACTGAATACGTTTGAATTGAATTGGCACATGACGATTGATCAGTTATCGACCGGGGATGAAAAATGATTAAATTACTAAAATGGCTATTAAAAAATAGGGGTTGGTGATAAAAGGGTAAAAATTTAGGGTTGTATGTATTTTTTAATGCGACATAATAAAAAAAATAAAGATATTAAAAAAATGTCTAAAAATTATAGAAAAATGTTAAGGGTGGACAACCCTTATCACTAAGGGGTATGAAAAATAGATGTTGGCCGATTCTCAGACCTACTCAATATGCTCACAAAATTTCATGAGAATCGGTCAAGCCATTTCGGAGGAGTACGGGAACGAACATTGTGACACGAGAATTTTATATATAAGATTTTCAAACCTAAGATATTTAAAACTCAGATTAAATAATACTTTTAGCTACTAAACTAGCTCTAGTTTAGTTACTATTTAGTTATAAAATTAAGTTGGTTAACCCGTTTAAAATCAATATTGATCTTATTTATTGCAATTCATATTTTACCAAACTTACCACATTTAAATTAAAAAAGCATTTACTATTTCATATTGTTTGCTAGAAATATTATTTTAGTCATATTATTTTTAATTTTAAACTATCAGCATCAACTTTTATAAGCATTAAAAATGGAATTGAAGTAAGTTTCTCAATAAACTAATGTTTAACGAAAGCCTTTACAAAGTGCATGTGTAACTGCGCATAGAGGAATGGAAATGGAACAGAAGACATAAACAATTACACTAAGGAATAATAAACAAAATACGAAACACTTCAAATTTCTGATTGTTTATGATTCTTACATTTTCTTATAGGGTAAGCTATTTACTGAAGCATACTTTGGGGAAATATTAGCGTATTAAAATGTCAATTTTATTAACTTTTTATCAAAACAGTGTAGAAACACACTACAATAATATAAAGTGATAGTTAAAGAAGACAACCTGAAAGGATAGTTAAGTTAGGCCTAGATATAAACAAACCCACTTTTCTATTTTCTTTCTACACTTTTACACTTCCCACTGCTTAAAACTTCCACAGTTGCACATTGTTTTGAATTTTAGGATATATTTATTTTTCAAATGAAGATACATTAATGAAAGAGTAAAATCCTTTCAATTTGACTTTCTTCACTATCACTTACTTTACATTAGTGTACAGCATTTCTACACTGTCGTGTTATACATTTCCAAGCTATCATACAAGTATTCGTTTTATTAACTTTTTTTTTATAATTATTAGTGTAATTTTAATATCCTTAAAAGAGTGTTGAAACCATTTTAATCATTTATTAGATTTTTATTTGAGTATTATTATTTTTTAAATGTGTTTTACAAGTGTTATTTCTAATTTAAAAATTGATATTTTTGTTTTTTAACTTTTATTTTCTCTCAAAATTATTTACTATTTATAAAAATGAGTGTCATTCATCTTTTCAAAACATGTGTTTTAATATTCTTTCAAACATTTTAAAATTATTAATATACATTACTCGAACTCGGGAGCTTTTAGAAATACTTGACTCGAGCTCACTGAATGAAAAAACCCAAACTTGCAGACCCATTATAATATCATTGCTGACTGCAAAAAATTATAATTGTATGTTCTAAAAGGTTATTCCTATGAAAATATGAATGTACTATTCTTAAAATGGTTTCTCAACTCTTTTTTTGAAAGAGACTGTTGATTTGAAACTATATATGTTTGATGTTTTTTTTAAATATAAATTATTTGAGAAAAATGAATTATGATATTGGTAATTTCGATTTAGAGCTCATTATAAGGTGTGATATAGAACTATTAACCTTTAAATTGTGTTAAGAACCTAAAAGAAAACAATTGTCAAAGACACTGTTTGGTTGAAATTTGAATGAAAATATTTTGTTTCAGGGAGAACACCCTCAAGAAACCAATGATGTATCTATTTAAAGAATTTCCCACCGCTAGAATCAAACAATCTTTGAATCAGGTTTTAAGTCAATGTGTAAGTGATAAACCTAGACAATGTTTTTTATTCACTCTGATACAAGAAAAAGGCTTCCTTTATCTACCAGCTTATAAATCACATTTTTAAACTTTACAACAGGTAAAAATATGTTAAGATACCTATAACTGTTTATAAACAATGAGTCATCGCCTCCCAACTTGTTTTTTTCCCCACAAGCATTAAAATATCTCCCACATTTCCCCTGAGCTTGATACATAACAAAGAAGAAGATTGTCTACAAAAGAGATTAACAGTGATGAATGATGAATCAGCAGTACCCGCTGGAAGATGAAGCACACTTTGTTTCCCGGCCAAAACTTTACGGGAAATAGCCAATCCCACCTAACTTACAGGAATGGATAAACTTCAGACCTTTTCCCGAGCATTTGGGATCCTGTCCAGCACTACTCATAACCATTATAAGAGCTCTTAAACAAACTTGGAAATATATATATATATACACACATCTTCTACATTATGTTTAAATCTCAAATCCTCAATTTTGAAATTAGCTTAATGAGTTTAGCATTCTAAGGTTCCATTCCTAAATTTTAACTATAGCTATGTTTGTTAATACTTAGAATAGAAGTTCATGAAAACCCCAAACAAATGGATTTTAAAAGTATGTCGCTAACAATAGATTTGTTTGAATAGGAAAATGTAATTAGAGAGAAAACAAAATTGCAGAATGCTAGACAACAAGAACTAACTACACTGAAACTCATGTACAAACAACAAGAGGATAAACTCACTTCTATGGAGGAAGAAGTCCGCAGTAAGCATATAACCTTTTTGATCTGTAGTACAATTTTATAGTCTTGACACCTTAGCTCAGTTGGTAGCGTGACTACCTACCGAGCTCATGGTCCCGAGTTCAATTCCCGGCATAGATGAAAATTTTTCACTGAAGAAAATATGGGTTTACCCTTTCACATTGATAAATTGACTACTAGGGACTGTATGTTGTTTCTGTCCTAGCCTTAAGATAAAATATAAGGCATATGAAGCTATGATTCCTAATCAGCCAGTAGTAGAAAATATATGGCTTGAATAAAAAAGTGGCCCAGCCCAAAAGCCGGAAACAGTAATGGATTTAAAAGGTACATTTTTATAATCTGACACTTTGGTAACATGTCTGCCTACTGAGCTAAGGATCCCGGGTTCGATTCCCGCCATGGTCGAAAAATGTATCTTTGGCAAAATGTGGGTTTACCCTTTCACATTGATAAATTAATGGCCAGGGACTGGATGTTGTGGCTGTCCTAGTCTTTTAAGTTAGATTATAACGCATATGAAGCCTAAAAAGCTGGTTGGGAAAAATATATGGCTTGAATAAAAAACTGACCACGTAACAGGCTGGAAACAGTAATAGATGTAAAGTACATTTTTATAAATTGGTATCATTTATTAATGTAATAGAGTGATATAGGTTTGATTGCATTCACCATATAGAAAATGAAGAATCAATCCTTGAACAATGCGGGAGCCAAGATTTGGAAACTTCTTTAAAGACACTTGAAAGTGAAATTCAAGAACTTCAGGTAAAAAAAGATAAAATACTTTATAGCTGTATTTTATTTTGGTTAGTGGTAATTTTTTGGTTAAAATTACATGGACAATAAATAATTAAAATAAAATTATTTTGGATACAAAAACATAAATTCATGCACAACTAAGGTAATCTAAAGTTTAATTTTTAAACGTCACATTTAAATTGGAAATCTAAGATAAATGTTAACACGAAATACATATTTTAAATCAAAACCCCGTGTTCTTCTAAAGTTCCCTGGTGTCAGCTTGAATAGGGAATTAATAAATTTATAGGAAAAAAACTTACTTCTCACGTCTTTAATAAACCTGTTTTTAAATATTTTCAAAGTCTTAATTCAGAATCAAGATGGATTTTTCCAACTCTCAAGTTCCAAATTTGTTTTAATTAAAACTTGATAAAAAATGTAACAAAAAATTGCATCAAACTGATGAGCTAAGACTTAAACAGGGTTAAAAAAATACTTGAATTATCACAGGGTTAATATATTAGTATATTAACTCACTTTTAAGGCTCTAATTTTTTTTAATAAAAGGACTAAGTATTTTCGAAATTCATAATGCAATATTTAGCTTTGATATGTAAATGGGGTATTCAATTAGTTTTAAAATATCAATATTGATTTTATTTTCTCTCAGGATGAAAAGGGTGTTCTGTCATCATCAGAGCGTATGTATCGCCATTATATTGAGAAAATGCGACAAAGTGAACCATGCTGCCCGCTTTGTCATCGGAGCTTTGATTCTCGATCTAGTGTCACGGAGCTCATTACTGAGGTATGGTATCTTGAAATATCACGCGAAATAAACCAAATTTCATTAAGCTCATAATTCTGGTAAAAATTCACACAATATTTCTTAAGAAAAATAAATTCCAAAGCTTTGAGTCTTGTTTAATTTTATTTCACAAATTTAAACTGCTTGAATAATGAATAAACTGCTTTACTGTTTAAAAAAACATAATATATGTCTATATTGATTTTTGTGAAAATTTTAAGACTTTATTTAACTTTGCTCAATCTAATTTTGTCAGGGTAAATTTACCATAGAATGTTTGTTATGAAGAGAAAACCTAAATCTCTGGTAAAACCAGCATTTATTATTTTATTTAGTCATAACAAAAGAGAAACTACTTTTATGTTGGTTATTTCACATTTTTAAGAGGCGTTCTCAAAAACTTAGACCTTTTTGAGAATCCACCATCACAAACTATCTAATATCAACTTCCTAATGTATTTTAATGTATATAATTACACCTGAATATATTTCTTGATTTTTTTTACATTTTAAAAACATTGATTCTAAATAGGAATTAAATAAATATATGAAAAACTTCCATCATGTTTTGTCAATTTTTAGTTAGATAAAATGGTTGTCTTAATCAAATTGATGATATCCATTTAAAATGTTACGTCTTGTGCCAATACTAAACAGTTGAACGACAAAGCGAGTAACGTCCCGACATTGGTCAGAGAAAAGGAATCTCACCTCAACAGATTGCTGTCCAATCAGCGAGAGATGCTCCAATTAAAACCGGCATATCAGCATTGTGCAAGACTGAAGACTCTGGAGATCCCATCCGCCAGGTTAGTCGCAATTCCAATTGACCATAGGCATGCGCTAATGAGGGTCGGGGAGAAGGGAAGGTGTTATGCCCAATACTCTGTTTGTTATTTAAAATAATATAAATCCACATACAAATAATATTGACTTGGTTAATATTTAAAAGCAGTTAAAAATATTTGGTCCTGCACCTCCAACCATTGTGTCTCCTCCATATTTTTGTGCATATGACATCATAAGAGAATATGAGTATGTGAAATTGAAGCCCACTTATTCAATTTGAAGCAACTTGGTATTCAATTTACTAAATTTTCTCAAAGCTGTTTGAAGTTTGAATACTTTTTAAAAATAATTATATGTTTGAAAAATACTATTTTGTTCTTATTTATATAATTTTCATATGTTAAAATAAAATGAATTAGTGCCTTGCTTGGAAATATACAGTAAGACAGTGTAGAAACACTATATTCCATTCACAATAGGTTTTTAGCTGGATGACAGTTCAAAAATCATATGTTTAGGTTTTGGGTTGCCAACACTTGTAAAATATCACAGTTACTATTTGGTTTTTATGTAAATAACATAATTTTGGCGGGGAACAATCTGCAGAAGTTGAATGACATCAAAATATATCTTATGTCAGAATTCGAGATGAAGGATATTGGAGGTTTGCACAACTTTCTAGGTATAAAAATTGATCAGAAAACTGATGGTATGTCCCTTAGCAAAACAGCCTACTTGAAGAAAGTTTTCAAGAAATCTGGTCAAGACACTGATGGAGGCAAAATCACCTGAAATAACTACATCATAGTGCATCATAATAGTAATAATAATAATATCAATAATAATAATAATAACGACGATAACAATAACAATAATAAAAAAACTACCGTGAGCTTGTTGGTAGTTTGATGCATGTGATGCTCTACACTCACCCTGATCTGAGCTTTTCAGTGAATTTCTACAGCAGGTATCAGAGCAATGCAACAGAAGCTCACTGTATTGGACTCAAATCGAATATCTGTAATGACTCTGCAAGAAGATAAAGATAAATTTGAATTTACAGATTATACCAAATTATGAAATTTTATAAAATGACGAATAAATACATGTTTCAGTCTAAAATAAATCTTTCTTATTTGTTGGCTGTGCCTATCTTCTTAGTTTTGTTGATTGATTACAGTCAGCTCAAATACATTGAGGACTAGTTACGATGTACAAACATCATCCTCTGGTCTTGTTAAATGGATGATGTGTTAATACATCATTTAATAGTGTAGTTAGTCGATTAGTATATGTATTTGACAGGCTAACACATCCATTTCTTATATTTGATTTGAGCTTGCTTTGAAATTAAATAGTTGGACTTCGCACACACTTACTGAACTATGTGTAGTAATATCAACTTAATCTATCAACTAACATAAAATTTGATAAAGATGTTTACAGCACAACATTTTGTAAATTATATTTGGTATATAAAAACATAGTTTATTATTTACCTACTAAAACAAATAACATAAAAAATATTTGAACTTCCACTGGGCTTTGGGAATATTACTTGTATTTGCTTCTACTTTGAATTGAAACAGAGCCAGGTGTAATGGAAAGATTGCTATATCAACAGATAGTGGTGGGTAAACTGTTCATCATGTATCTTCTCCATTTTCAACTAATCTACTTGCTAAAAGCATTATTAGTTATGGTGGTATAAATCAAAATCTTGTATTGTTTATTCGTGGGAAAGTTATATTAGGTACTCCTAGTATTAGTGGTACTAATCAATTTCCAAACCACCAATTAAAATTGGTATAGCTATAAAAAAAATTCAATAAATGCTTGTGCTCTGATAATCACATAAATTTGATCATCTCTGATTAAATTTTCTGTGTGACTTAAGTTCAATTCAAATTTATAATCTAATAGATGTATCTACTATTCCATATCAAGCACAAAAAATAAGGTAAAGGATTCCAATATATTTATGGTTAGTAGAGAATAATCATCGTCATGGTAAAATGGCTTAGTACTAGGCAGTAAATTGTAAATTTATAGACTAGGATAGTTAAACCTGTTTCATCATAGCTTTATATTCAATAAAATGATATTAGAATGCAAATTCGATTATTTTACATTTTTAGTAGACATGGGTTGAACCCACTATTTTATGAATAAGAATCTTTAGTTTACCAATGAATCCCAAACTTTGAGTATAACGCTTGGAAAATTTAATAAAGAACATGAATGTGTGAATAAACATAATATATTGTTTTTTATTCTACTACTTAAAAACATAAATAGTAAGTAAACGTAAACATTTTTGGTCATAATTTATTCAATGAAACATTCATACATTCAGTTGAGTGTTAAATTAATTGTCTTGAGTCTGATTGTTAGGTTTGTCCCATAATTTGTCGGTCCAACCCACCAATAAAGCTCCTGGGCCCCTAGCTAATTCACTTTATATTGATATTTTTATTTATATGGTCTTTCCTCTTAAAATACTTTTTGATACACTTATAACCATTACTTTAACCTAATTATAAATAACCATTACTTTAACCTAATTATAAATATTTATTGCTCAAAATTATAAGGTCTGAGCTAGAAGAGATCGAGAAGAAGAGAGAGCGTGTTCAGAAGCAGCTGGAGGAGGTGAAAGGGACGCTAACAGAGCTGCAGACGAGGGAAAAAGTCGCCAAGGGCGCTCAGGGCGACGCCGTGGTAGTGGACCAACTTCAAACAGAGGTGGAACATGTCAAGGAGAAGAAGAGCCGGCTCGAAAAAAGTGTGCAAGAAGGTTAGGAAAATTGAGTTATTTCGTGTGATGAGCTAATTATTGACTGACACTTTTTACTGTCTCACATAGCAAAAGTATTGTAATTGTGAGAATTTCCAAGCTCGAGATTATGTGAATCATGGTATTTTATGTGCCCCCCCCCCCAAAAAAAAGTGGATCTTACATTTCTAAGGAGGTTTTAAAATCATGGAAATTGATAAAAGAAAAAACGGAAAAATAAACTACTAAGGGTAGATTTAATGAATATGAAAAGAGGTAAGATATGGGAAGAATCATTTGCACAAAAGGTGGCATATTCTTTCTTTCTTCTGTCGTATATATTATAAATAGTCACACAATTAAACACAAATTGAGTATTATTTTGGCATTGTTGCCTTTATCAAACAAAAAGGGAAGCGAGACCACTTTACCTGAACACTGAATTACTCTATTTTGAATCCATAAAGAAATTAGGGGTAACCAAAGTTTGCTTTTTTTAATTCAAAGAAACAAATAACATGAAATATTCACAAAGTCGAATTATTGCTCAACTATTTAAACTACAGTCAACTCTTAATTCTACGACCCCAGGAATAGCGTCCCTCTCGAAGTAACGACCCTTTTTTGGGGAACTGTGAAAAATCTGGAGAAAATGTTAAAAATGTTAAGGAAATTGGCCATAAAATGTGTTTGTTGCACTTATTTTGGTCGCTGGGTTGCGATTATTTTTGTGAGCTGTATTACTAGTAACTGGGGTGGGTCTGGTAAACAAATTGACACCACCCCCATCAATGCCAACCAATAGTACTTGAATCTGTCCACCCCCTCCCACAAGCAAGACAATGTTTACCCGGGCATGACTGCTGCTATATCACGCACCAGGCTTGTTTTTGCCATTGTTATTTGGATTATCAATTTGGTTACGTTTTTAGTTTGATTTTATGAATGATTTTTGACGACCCACGCTATTGTTTGTGCCATTGTTATTTCTATTTGGTTAGGCTTTGGTTTGATTTTGTAAACAATTTTGATGACCCACATTATTTAAAAAAATTTAATATGAGCTTATAATTTCGACAAAAGGAGTGGATAGAGAACCTTCTTGACACTCATGAAGTACAAGACCATCCAGGAAGTGGATGAGAAGAAGATTATGAAGACAGAGATTGCGTTAGGCATCCCAAAGTCGCCAATTTTCACAATTCTCAAAATGAGAGAAGAAATTGTGAATGGAGTGTAGAAGGAAGGTTGCAATGTAAAGGCAAAGAATTTGAAGGTTGCGAATCTGGAGCAGACTATGCTGAAGTAGTTCAGCCAGCATAGAGTGCAAAACATGCCTATTTACGAACCGATGAATTTGCCCTGAGGTTGGGTATAGAAAACTTAGTGTTCAAGTGGGGGACTAGAGCGTTTCAAAGTGCATCACAGAATATCCAGCCACAAGGTCGTCGGTGAAAGCACATTGGTCGACCCAACACCGGTGAGGGAGTGGGTGCCCTTGCTCCGAAACATCCTTAGGTGCTATCAGCCTCAAGATGTATATAGCGCCGACGAGCTGGGGATGTTCTACAACCTCATGCCAGATCACACTCTTGCTGTGAAAGGGGATAAGTGCAAGGGTGCGAAGAGGAGTGCCTCACCATCCTTCTGTGCTGCAACATGGACAGCAGTGATAATTTGAAGCCCCTAGTGTTCGGGAAGTTCAAAAACCCCAGGGTTTCAAGTGCAACATCTTTCCTTGTGACTATGGTTTTAATAAGAAGTCATTGATGACCTCAGGGGTGTTTATGAGGTGGCTTCAAGGCTTCAATTTGAAGATGGACGCCACTAATAGAAAAGTCATGCTCTTCGTTGACAATTGCCCAGCACATCCTGCTCTTGACAAACTCAGGAACAATGAGCTGGTGTTTCTGCCAAAGAACACCACTAGCATGCTTCAGCCCCTGGACCAGGGAATAATCCAGCAAGTGAAGGTGGAGTTCCACGAGATGCGTGTTTGGATTATGGGTGTGGAATCTCGATATGGGCAAGGAGGTAAAAAAGTGGGACGTGTTCAAGACCATGGAAAGAATCATCACCAGTTGGAAGGCCATGAGACCGGCGGTAATCGCAGACTGCTTCTGACACGCCCACTTTGTCCTAATAGTCAATGAAGAAGAGGCTGCCGCCTGTATGCTTCCCGCCGCTAACAGCGCCGAAGATCCAGACAACCCACCACCAGTTGACGCCAATTCCCAGCTAAGTCCCTTCATGGAATCGTCGCCTGGCCCATCAACAGCACCTTCATCTGCCCCCGTACTTTCACTCGGTCTTGCGACGAGGAAATGTGGCAGAGATTAGCTCCAGACTGTATGTATGAGGATTACATAGCAGCAGACGATAACATCACAGTTTGGGGCACCCTCGACGCCGCCGATATAATCAGGGAGCAACAGGAGTCCAGTGATGAAGAGGGGGAGGAAGGAATGGAAAAAGAGCCTGAAAACATCACCACGATAAAAGATGTTCTGAAAGCCGGGGACGTCTACTCTAAAGCACTTAAGCCTCAGGGCGCTAGCAAAGAGCTGTGGCTCCATTTCTATAATGTGAAAGACTTCCTCGAGAAAACTGGCGCTAAGAAGAAGTAGGCCTCCATAATAGACTTCTTCAAGAAATAAGTAGGTTTTTTTAAAAAAAAAATATTTTCACATGCTGTGCAATTTTTGCTTATGAAAGTTGGGGGTGGAACAAATTCAGTTAAAATTCCAATAATGACCCATTTCCAGAGAACCGTGAAAAGGTCGTAGAGTCGGAAATTGACTGTATGTCTAAATAGCTTAATGTTGGAAAAAAATACCATATGTTGCATGTTCATATTAATTTAGGATTTTAATATAATTTACAAAATGCGAGATTACAAACATAATTAACATATTTCACCATAAAATGATAAATTAAGTTATATGTTATTAAAATATCTATTTTAATTAGTTCAGATATTTATCATGTATTATTTAACTCTACGAACATCTACAATAATTTACATTTTGAAATTTTTTGTAATCTTCTTACTAATAATAAGTCTTTCCTGTGATAAAAATAATAAATCAAAGTTTTGCTCCAGGTCCAGCACAGAATCTTCAGGATGTGATGGAAGAACAGAAACGTGTTCGTCAAGAGCTAAATGCAACTTCTAAGGAACTAGAGGACACACGTTTCAGCTTCAACTCCTCCAAGGACGAGATCCACAAACTCCGCGAGAAGAAGAACAAACTCGACAACAACCAGCTTAAAGTATGACACACTTTTTACACCAAATTGCATTGTTAGGTTACAGCAACATATTAATTTCTTTATTGTGATATGCTCAAATCAAAGCTATTGTTGGGTGAATCCAAGTGGAAACTGTGAAGATTAATTAGGGCCATGCTAATACTGATTATCAATCCAATCCTTGGCCGACTATGGCGCAACCGGTAAGCTATCTCACTACAACCTATCCCTAGCTCGAGATAGTTATATTCATTCCCCTCACTACCTATTATCACTATCTTGAGATAGTTCCATCGAGTAATCTCATTACATTCTATCTTGAATTAGTTCTATCCAGTCACCTCAATACACTCTCTCTTGAGTTAGTTCTATCCATTCACCTCATTACAACCTGTCTGTTACAGGTCCATTCTAATGTTATCCTCCCGTCAATATCTTTGTCTTTCCAATGATCTCTTCTCATTGGGTTAGCTAGTCAATACCCTGAACACAGTTCGAGATTATTCCATTTGAGCTTAAATTTTTAAAACAAAAACTGTCATTGGATAAGGATGATTAAAATAATTGAAGTAGGGATGGACGGTAAGGACATTTTTATATCGAGATGGGAACGAGCAATTATAAAAACGACGCCTTTTATTAATTCTAGATTAAAAATATATGTTTTTAAACTAATATGGTAATATTAGATTAAAAGCTTTGACATTATTAAATATAATACAAATATTATATCATAAAAACTAGAGATGGATTGAATCCATTATTTCTCGAATCCGAATCTGCATTTTATTTTCGAATCTGAATCCTAGCAAATTGTTTGAAATTTTAATGATTTACAAATAGACCTACATTACACAATATAGGCCTAAACTGTAAACTAAGATTTATTTCAATCATGTTTTCAATTTCAATCAACCCCAACCACCCCTCGCAAAATACAGGTTAAAATCCAGCCGAATTAAACAATCTAGGCTCATATTAATGTTTAAAAATTAAATCAATATTTGGGTGTCTTTTAGTTTTTTTAAAAGTGTTATTAAAATGAAATAAGCTTCTAAAAAACATGGGAAATAAACAGATTAGGCCTAGTTATCCTTTGATCAACTTTAATCATCATTGAAGGATTATAATTTATTTTATTTAGATAGCAAAAATAAAAATACAAACACATATTTTTAATTAAGACTAAAACAACAAGCTTAACAATTAAACATACATTGGAAATAGTGAACTCAATAATGCCTAATTATGTTTTATTATTTTGTTCTTATATATCCATTGTCTATCTTCGCATATAAAACAAGAAATATATTCGATTCTTGCGATATATCCATTTCTGAGAATACATTCTTTTTAAAACACGAATTTTCGACTACAGTTTGTTCATTCCCACTTTATAAGACAGGACTTTTTTTGAATATGTTTACAATAACTTAAATAACATATTTAAAAAAATTATAAACTCGTAGTTAAAATCAGTTAAAAAACAAATAATGTAAAAGCAAGTCGTTATTTGATTCTTAAAACTCGAGAGCGCTTACTAAGTGTTTAGATGACCTGAATTGATTCCAAACAAACAATTGATATACGATACGTAGGCCAGTAGGCATAAATAAATGGTTTATCAGCGTCTGGCTGTTGACAGTATTTCTTTTTTCATGAAACCCAACAAAATGTCTAACTTAAGGATTGTATGCAATAAATTGGGGTTCTTTACATAGTTGTAGATAATTAAAACCAGTTGGGTAGTAAGAATTAACAGTATCTTTATTTTAATCATCACTCTGGCAAGTAAACATAATATACCTCATGGCAGCCGACTTTGTATCATGTGTAATGTGTTCTTATTTCTGTTTGAAAAAAAAAAAGCCGTAATTTGTTTTATTTATTTCGAGTTTATTTATAATTCTAGTTTTGATTTTCAGTTTTTAAAGAGTTTTAATGTGTTTATTAAAATATTTACAACCTTGTTCGTGAGGTGAAAGTTTAGAAGTGAGCATGTGCCGAAATGGTCGAGTCCAAGTTTCCCATAGAGATGGGAGGGTAGGGTACTAGGCACATAAGATTTTACACATCTAACAATTTTTTTTTTTAAATATTGATTTTATTCATGCTAATCTCTTTTATCCGACAAAATAAATATTACAAATTAAATTGTGATTTTCAAGTAGGCCTAACTTAGAAATTTTTGAATTCAAAATATTATTCTTTGTCTATCAGGTGAAAGATTCAACCATCGAATCAAGTAAAACACCGAATCCTCGAATCTAAAATAATTGTTAGTATTCGGTGGATTCGAAGATTCAAGTGGCCCATCTCTAAAAAAACATAATATAGATAGGGGTGTGCAAATAGCATTTTTTATTGAAACAAATAACAAAATTTTGAACAAATATTAAATAGGGAAAATCAAATAATTAATTTTAATACTTTATTTTTATTAGTTAATTTCTTCTGAAAACGATGTTCTATATATTTTAACTAATAGTGTAAGAGTTTTAAAAATAAAAAAAATATTTCTTACCCTTCTTAAATACCCTCTAGAATCTTAAATGTTCTTTATTTTAACAGCTATTGAAGGCTATCTAGGTTTGAAAAACCTTATATACTCTTAAGGTCCACACCCCCTTAAAGATGATTTAGGTTTTAAATCCCTTAAATATTATTTAGGTATGAAATGCCTTAAATGTTCCCTAGGTGTGTTACCCTTTAAATATTCTCTATTTTTGAAAACCCTTGAAACTTCTCTCTGTTTAAAGCCCCTTTAATGTTCCCTAGGATTGACACCCTTTAAAGGTTCTTTGTTTAACACCCCTGTAATCTCTACTCTTTGTTTGGCTGCTGACTTTTAGCTTTGTACTTCAATGCTCTAGCCACTGAGCTATACGGGAGTCCTCCTATGTTTAAGGTCATTCTTCATCCATATTCTACAACTTCCCGAGTTGAAGCTGGCTGTGTTGTCTTATAACTCGTTATCTTAATTGATCACTCAGATGTAGCTGACGTTTTCCAAACGTCCATCACAAACCCGGCCTTAAAATATTTAGGAAGATTGACCTTAGATAGAAGATGACTCCTATATCGCTCAGTGGGTTAAGCATTGGCTTACTTAGGCAAAAGTCCCGGGTTTGATTCCTGTTTCCGGGTGTAATTTTTCAATTTGACGAATATAGTTGAAGTAAGTTTGTAATACATAATTGAATCGACTAACATTTTAACAACTATCTTTTTTGATTTACACAAAATCACTAGAATACAAAGACCATGTTGAACACATTTACTGTTGGCCGGTACTAAAGTGAAAAGGTAAAATAACTAATAATTTCTAAAATTTAAAAAATTCTCAAAAAGGTTTACTTACTGAAATTTGATATCAAGGAATTAAGGTAACAAAAATTGTGCTAATAAGATCTAATTTTTGATTGATTCTTCAGATATCAGAACTTGAGGAATTGATTTTGACATCCTAATAATAAATGTGTGACATATTTTCAGATTAAGGGAGAGCTACAGGCTCGACAACAGTTAGAGAAGAAAAAAGTGGAATGTGAAAAAGAGGTGAAGTCACTCAGTATGGATATAACCGACTTGACAGAGAAACTACAACCAGCTAACAAGCAGCTGGAGATAGCTGTCTCCGAGAAAAGGGAACTGCAGGCAGCCAACCGAACCAAGATTGATAACAAGCGAACAGAGGTTAAAAAGCATTCATACATAATAATAATTATTATTATTATTAGCACCGCGTCTTACTACCCGTTCGGGTTATACACACTTACGCTAATGTGTAATGGTAGGGTGATTGTGAGATGAAATGGAGGACCTACAGTTTAACGTGGAATCCGAACCACGGTGGGGCCTGGCATTCCATACATAATTAATATAGTTTGTCTTAAAACGATAAATTAAGTTATTATAAGAAAATGTAATTTAAATATTTCAATATTTTTTTTATGTCAGCACTACTGTGTGATGGAAATAACAGCAGAAAATAATAATAATAAATATGTGTGTTTTAACTTTGAATATTTTTTTTGCGAAGCTCTGTGAGTGTTGAATTTGGAATTTTACTTTTGAATCGAAGTTGAAGCGAACGAACATTCAAGGCGAAGTTGAAGTTTTCACTCACCCTAACATTTATATTAAATTATCTTCATTTTCTGTTGTTATCTACATAACAAAAATTTTCAGTAATTGAATTACATCTTGTAACAATAATTTACTAGTACTTTATCAATTTTGAATTAAATCTGTGCATTTTTGCAATAAAAGACATTTATATAATATTTAGTGTGTAAAATATATAAATATGCACAATAAAAAATAATCAAACTTTGATTTGGCTTCGGAAATGTTTAATTTATATTCATTTCAACTTAGCTTTAAATCGAAGAAGTGAACTTTGAGTACTCTTAGAGCTTACAATCATAAAGTCAAAGGTTTTTACTTTTAAAATGATTGTATTTTGCAAATAATAAAAGTTAATTTAGTCAACCTTGAACACATTGTGTTACTTAGAATATTTTCGTCACCTAAACCAAGGTCATATATTGCAAAGTCAAACACTACTACCTATTTAGTTTTTGAACATTTTGTAGGGATGTAGAAGGATAATTTGAAGAAAATAAACGCACATCATTTTTGCGTGTTTGCAGGAGTAGAGTGGGAAAACATTAAGGATAAAACTCCTCACTACCCTCGGTCGCAATTTGAGCCTTGACCTTTCAGTTATAAATTGGTAAAATATGATGAGGGAAAAAAATAAATTGTTATATAGAAAAAAACAGGGAATTTGAAAATTGAATTCCTGTGGTCACCCTAATTTTCCATAAATAATAAAAATCTTATAACATAATTGATATTTATTTAATTATTTCAGAGCTCTAAATAAAACACATGCTTTTTTTTTTTTAAAGATCATAACTAAACTATTATTCTATTATGTTTGTATTTCAGGTTACAAACTTTCAAAAGAAAGTCGATGATATCATCAAACTACAAACTAGTATAGAAAGTTACGAGAAGCGCGGTGTTGCTCAGAACCTTGAGGCTGTCAAAGAATCCATACAGTCACTTGAGACAGACAAAAAGAATCTTGATTTGCAGAAACAGCAAGTCTGTGAAGAAATTGATAAAGTTAAAACTTATCTAGCAACTCAAAAGGTGATAGTTTATATCTGTACTACCACTAATTCCTGAAGAAGATGCCATAAAACATAGAAATATTAAAGTGTTTGTAAATATGTTAGTTATTTAGTTAGTTATTTGTAATTTATTTACATAAATTCTATCATATTTATTTTGTTACACTATATATTTTTCTCAAAGTTAGCACCTCACTTTCGCTTTACTCTTTTTATTTTTCTAAAGAAATTCCCCTTTTCAACAAATTTAAACAATGTTTCCTTATTGAAGGTGATATACATATATATCATATAAATTAATAATTTAAACTTTTTTTTTCAGTTATTAATTTATTTTTCTCTTGTGCATCCCTTTAAAGAACACTTCTATTCACTTTTTGAGGTACATATCGTTATATATTGAAGAATGTAAAGAAACAAATTTAAGTTTATGAATGCATTATGGACAACTCATTAAAATTTAACATTGCTGCCACTGGACCAATCATTCTCTACCAATTTTTGTTTTCCTCCCTTTTTTGTTTATGGTTTCCTCTTTTAGGAAGTTGTGTTGTTTATCTCACACTCCCTCCTAATGAGTTCCGGCAGAATAAACCTAGGTCATGGTATTCTTGGGTTGATGTTCTTTAGTGGACAACCATAACCTCTTTGTCCAATGGTAGCAATGTAAAGGCCCCCACCCCCTTTTTTTTTTGTAAAAGCAGTATTTTATTTGTACATTTTAAATTTGTATGGTTTTCTATCCCTCTTTTCTGTACCTTCTTCCAAATATGATAAAATGTACCTCAAAAAGAGGTTTTCCTTAAAGAATTACTTAATGATACTCATAATTTTAATCTCTCCAAACAAAACTTAAGAAGTACTAAGTGAAAAACTTTTTTTTATTTACAAGTTACTATATAGCAAAGATTTCAGACTTAAAAAGAAGAACAGATAGACAATTAGTAAATTCATTTTTTAAATACGTGTTACATGATTTGTATTTCAAAGCTCTTTGCTATAAATCATTGTTTATATTTATTTAGTTTGCACAATAAGTGTTTGTCTAGAAACTAAATCTTTGTAAAATATCTTTTTCAATATTTATGTCGCAGATTAAAGAGAGAGAATTGGGAGACAACCTAAAATTGCGTGAGAAACGTAAAGAGGAGAAAGATTTGAACTTAGAAATTGCTACCTTGAGTGAACAGATCCACAGAAAGAACGTGAAAGAAATAGTCAAAGAGAGAAAGGAACTGGTAATCGCAGAACAAGACCTCCAAAAAGAGGTAAGGTTGAAGATAAAACGCTCAGAATAATGACCAAACTCTATCCCATTTTAGTCGGAAGTTGAAAATTAAATATTTGTGTAATTTTTTCCTTCCACCGTCTCTCACTACCCATTTAGTAATTGTGTGTGTGTGTGTGTGTGTGCGCGTGCGCACGCGTGTGAACCATGTTCAAGATTCAAGACGACTTTTTGCAGATTGCGTTTACTGCTATTAAGCATCAAGCTATTTAAAATGTCATTTACTTGTTGCATCAATCGTTTTTAATTGTCAGACCTTATTTTTAACATTCATCTCCATCTGTTGTGAGCATTTTGAACTGTTTATTACCTTTAAATGAACTGTTTATTACCTTTAAATAAACATGTGTCTGATTGCAAAATCCTTCCTTCACCTCTGACAAGACGTGTATTAATCACAATTTGTGAATGTGTGGAATGCCAGGCCTCCACCGTGGTTCGAATCACATGTTAAACTGTAGGTCCTCCATTTCATCTCACAATCACCCTACCATTACACATTAGCGTATGTATAACCCGAACGGGTAAAAAGACGCGGTGCTAATAATAATAATAATAATAATGATGATGATGATGATAATGATAATGATAATGATGATAATGATAATGATAATGATAATGATAATGATAATGATAATGATAATGATAATGATGATAATGATAATGATAATGATAATGATAATGATAATGATAATGATAATGATAATGATAATTATAATTATAATTATAATTATAATTATAATGATAATGATAATGATAATGATAATGATAATGATAATTATAATTATAATTATAATTATAATTATAATTATAATTATAATTATAATTATAATAATTATAATAATTATAATAATTATTATAATAATTATTATAATTATAGTTATAATAATTATAATTATAATAATTATAATTGATAATAATAATGTATATTTTTATATTGTATTATAAAATATGTACATATACTCTCCTTTGTGTATTCTATGAGTAATAGCTTCCCCAAAAAACAATGAAAGATATTATACTATTACTTATATAATTTTTTCCTCTTAGATTGCCAAAATATCACACTGTGCTATACTAGGTACCTGTTCGGTATTTTACTTTATTTGCTCAAGTTATTATTTCATTTTGGCCGTCGGCTTACTAGGCCTCTCGTGACCTACATCTAAGTAGTGGGGCTGCCGCCTTAAGGTCCTCCAGTATACCTAGTTTTGGTGGTCACCTTCCCTAACTTTGGTTACTTAGCTCATCACCAATCTTAGCACTCCCAGCCCACCATGCTGGCAGCCTACTGGCCAGGCCTCTTAGGCTTAGCCCTGACCAGTCTCCTGTCTGCACCTGACCTGGTTTCCACTGGGGTTCAACTCAACCTCCACCAGGTTGCTCAGGTCCTGGGTACCCCACTTGGCGGTGAAGTCACGATTGAGTAGGAGAGGCTAATTGGTACCCACTATGTAGGCAACTTGAATTGCGTTTCACTACCCCAATTAATATAGTTTCATAATCAGCCTTGGAATGGATAAAGTCGTTCAAGGAAAAAGAAACAAATGACTTGAAATGAGTATATATTTTTTTTCCACCTCTTAGTTAGCAGACTAAAGGGGTGAAACTAGCGGAGCTCAAATCCCTTTACCTTCCAACTGTTCTGTCACTACTGCAAAGGAGTGCAATTGGTAATATTTTGGCTCTTAGTTTTTTACACACAGTTAAGATTTATTTTTATGCACTCATCCTATTCATCTGCAAATCTGAACAACTTGAAAATCCTTTTCACTATTTATTTTTTATAATTTGTCTTTTATTTACAGAAAGCTTTTGCCGAAGGAAGTCAAAAGCAGCTACAAAACAAAGTGGACGAATTAAATACTGAACTGGAGGGGGATATTTATAAGAATGCTAATAAAGATTACATGGAAACATCGATTAAAATCACAGTAGGTTCTTGTTTTCAAATTTAAATGTTTAAATTCTGCTCTATCTTGAGCATATTACTTATGAATCAAGGTTTATCTTTTTATTCCGACAGATATTTGCAACACTCCTTTTAAAAACTATCCATTTGGTTTCATTATTATAAAATAGCATTAGCATACTTACTTTTACCATGACTGTGAAGTCGGTACATCAAATTTCGACTCCGACTCAATTCCTCTATTTTTCTACTGCCCGACTCTGACTCCTAACCCACGTCAGACTCGTTTATAAATGGCCAATATATATTAATTAGTATAAACAAATTTACTGCAGTATAATGCTCTAATACAGATGACTTCATGGGAAGCTTACTTTGACATTGTGAATGTATATTTAAATAATAAAACCAAAGTATAAAATATTGCTATAATATTATAAGTTTTTATCTTGAAGCCGAAGTTTACATCTGTACGTTTTTATCAAATCTGACTTCGCCCAAAATTGCTTCAAACTCTTACTCAGACGCCATAGTCCTGTGCTTTACAAAATTATAAACAATACTGATGCGATACAATTAATTAAAACCTCAATATTCAAGTCTCAGAATCTCTGATAAATCAGAACTTTGTAAATTATCCCCTACGAAAACCTTGGTCATTTCTATCTTGTACCAGGGCCTTTACGGATATATAGGCTGTTACAAAAAGAGGTGCAAATCGGTAAAAAAATATTTTTAAATATATGTCTGCAAACTGACTCACACAGAGATACAGACATTTTTTTTTTTACCTAATGACAATGTAATAGAATAAAAAATTAAATGTTATATTGGTTTACACGGGACAAATTATTTCCTTTTCATAACTAAAGATATTTTACATCTTGTCCTTCCATTTCCACACAAATTCCACTTCTCAATCAGACTGTGATGCCCCTTTTTCATTTGAATCGTCCAACAACGGGTTTTAACTCGCATTTTTAAGTCTGCTAAATCATTTATTAGAGACAAAATGGAGGAAGATACATTTAGACACCTGAGCATTTACAAGCTGACTCGACTGTAAAAATAATATTATCTTACCAAAAGCCTGTGCGAATCTTTGAATCTACATTTGATTTTTAAATGAAATTTCAATTTCCACAATAAATTCCAGATTCAAATTTGATTGAATTTGATTTGAAATTTAAATCTAAAAGTAAACATTTGAATAATTTAACTTTTTAAAGAAGTTAGCTATGATCAATTATTGCCCTGACCATATTAACTTGTGAATATCATAGTTTTTAAAATCCATTTATTATTTGGAAATACTTTATTGGCCTTATTTTTTATTGAACTCCATTAAAGATAAATAATTTTGCCTTATATTTGATTTGGATCTAATATCATTTTACTATAAATTAATTTTTTCACTGGAAAATATTCATATTTCTATCATGAAATATTTGATTTGGAATCGATTCAAACTGTTTTAGTATAAAAAATATTCAGATTTTATTTGAGATTGAAAACATTAAATTCACACAGGCTTATTTTACATTTTTTTTAAATAAAAATTATCGTTCACTAAGGAATACTCTGAAACTAATCAAAATAATCTATTCTGTTAAATTACACTGAAGGTTCTTGAATACTCTGCAAAGGACTTGTTCACCTATGCCAAAGCAATGGATTGGGCTGTGACACACTTCCACAGTGAACGCATGACGATTATCAATACCATAATCCGTACTCTTTGGAGGCAGATTTACTGTGGTAGTGACATCGACTACATTGAGATTAAGACTTCCTCTGACAAGCAAGGTAACACAATGTGCCAAGACTTTTTTCTCTTTAGTACTATAACTAAGATAAGTAGGGGTTTACCAAATCCAATTTTTTTGGATTGTGGCAAGTTAAATTAGAATTTATGAAATAATCACAAAGCTGATTCAAGGTTTGATGGTTTTTACTGTTGTATTTTGAATATATTATATATATATAAAAATATTTGTTTTTTTACTATTTATACAACTGTTGACACTAATTATGATTTATAAAATGTATTAATACAAAAATGCTTAGCATTTTTTGTCTTAAATCAATTTGCTATCACGATATGTAATTATTTTATTACTTCAAATTTTGTAATACTGTTTAACTGTTAATTTTTAATGTACTATATAAAAAAAGACATAAAATCAATTTTTAATGTGTGTTTTAGTTTCTATTAATTTTATTGGTGAAGCTTAAATTAATTATTAAAAGGAGGGTAGAAGGGGAAGGCCTACAATGCTAAGTAGGCCTTACCCTTCAATCCTCCTTTTAATAATTAATTTAATATAGCCATTTGTCACAATTTTTCCTTTATTGTCAATTTTTTTTTTTGCGATAAAATATGTTCATAGTCCAATAAATCTATTGCCCTCCACAAAAGACAATTGGCAACAGAAATTAAATGTATGTTTGAACATGCCATAATTATGTTCATATTGCGACCAAAGGCAACAAAGAGTCCAACACTTGATACCAATCAGTAGTATATCTGTAAATTGAGCCAACAGTCTCAGGTTCAATTCCTGGCATGGCTGAAAAATGTTTGTTATAAGTGAAATGTGGGTGTCACCTTTCACAGTGAGGAATTAACGGCCAGGGTTTGGATGTTGTGTCTTTTTTAAATTTAAGTTAGTTTTTATGTTGTTTGCCTGATATAATCAGTCTCTTTAGAAATTGCACATTAAATACCTCAAGTAAATGGGGAAAAAAAGCATTATAGATGCGATTTTTCTATTCCTAGCCTTAAGTTTGAGTTAATTTACCATTTATAGCAAACACAAATATTTTATTTGTTGTGTTTTCATACCAAAATAAAACTCTTTATTAAACAAAATATAATCATTTTATTGACCATAAATCAGTTTGTCTAGTCGCCAATACAGCTCCAAATGAGTGTGATTTACTATATTCTCCTTGAAACATTTATTTTGTAGGCTAAGACTAAATTAAATATATGTATTTTTAGGTACCACGAAACGTCGCAACTACAACTACAGGGTTGTCCAAGGGAAAGGGGGTGTGGAAATAGACATGAGGGGGCGTTGCAGCGGTGGTCAGAAGGTAGGATTTGCCAAGTCTTTGCAACATTTTATAAACTATTAACTAACTTGAAATATTTCTACTTTAAAGCTTAGATTCTTTTTAAGTTCAACATGTTCTTAATCAAATTATTATAGATGGGAAGGATTAGGAAAATCAATTGGTACAGTTTTACTCATCTTTGTGTGTGTGTGTTTTTTTTTTGTTTTTTTTTTTGGGCTCCATTGAAGGATTGTTTTTAATCTTTCTTTGGATGAATAACATTTCAGATCTTTTAAAATGCAGCCTTCCTCATCCTTACCTATAAGGTTCCAATTACAAAAAAACTTAAAATAAAATCAATGTATAAATTTAGTGTTATTTTATGGTAAGCTTATATATAGCATGAACGAGTAGCAAGATGTGGTACTGAATAAAATAAATGTATGGTACTTATAAGACAAAACAATTATTTCTTCACAGACAAAAATACACTCTATTTTCAGATTTTGGCTTCCCTTCTCATCCGTCTGGCTCTTGCTGAAACTTTCAGCGCCAAGTGTGCTTTCTTTGCTTTGGATGAGCCGACGGCAAACTTGGACCGTGAAAACATTGACAGCTTTGCCAGTGCTTTACAAGAGTAAGATTGAATTTTTTTCTTTGTCACTTTTAGACCTATGCATTATGTAATAATAATGGTTTTGTTGTTAAATCTTTACCTTTTAAGGCTTACACTTGTAATAATTTGTATCTTACCTGCATCGATGGCTCTGCGGTCTAAGCCATTACTATATTTTGGGTCAATTCATTCATTAATAGCGTATTAAGAGTGTGTGAAGTCCTCTTTTTTAATTTGACTTGAACTCGAATATAATATATGGAATATTGAAGCAACATTGAAGTGTGAGTATTATTTGCTAGTCAATAAAAAAGTAATTTTAATCTAATAAATCAAGATACTATCGTAATAATTAAGAGGGAAGGAGGAATGGAATGCTCTGTTTACAGTACCAGGAGCGCAAAAACGCTTATATCATAAACATTAATACTAGGCCTGGGCCACAGACAAGTAAGAAACAGACTTTCAACCCTACAGGGGTTTCGCTGCGCTCCTTTTTCCAGCTAGAGTCCTTCAAGACTGGACAGCTAATATCACTGCTGGGTGATGATAGGACTAACCGCAGAGATCCTAGTGTTGAATTACTCAAGCTGCCAAAAGGAGCGCAATCATTTTAACCTGGAGGTTGAGTGTCTGGATAATCGGCAAAGGATAGTCTTTTTTTTTTATCGTGCAGCTATTTTATGCCAATAATTCAAAATCTATAGATATATTTTAAATTTTTAAGTCATGAAATTATATTTCATAGCTCAAACTAAAATATTTAAATATAGTCTCTTGTATGTAAACACAAATTCTTTAGTTCTGTGTTGGATATGTTATTTTATAATAAACAAAATAAACCATTCAATTTTATCTACCTTAAGGCTTATTTCAAATTATGAAATACTTGATAAATATATCAGAGATAAAGATTTCCTCAAGTAACAAAGCTAAACACTCAAAAACAATATTAGGTGGGCCAGTATAATTTTATTTGCTATGGATTTATACAAAATTAAAAATACATCATATTATGGCTATAAGTTGTTCTAATTGAATACAAGTTGTATACCAACCTAATATGAAATATTACCTACATCTTTCATTATGAGCCAAGGCTTGCAAGCACACAGCATTTTGCTTTCTATTAAATAATTTTCGTTTTGTATTGGAGTTATTTTTATTTTATATAACCCCTATTTTTTCCATTGGCTGAATTAACTAAACTATATTTTATTTACCTAACTGTAACTTATTCACAAAGCAAAAACAACAAATACGTCCTAGATAACTTATCATTATTGTGCTATTGCATAATCTAGGGGCTAGCTGCACAGAACCACCTTCAGGGATAATGTTTTTCTTTTCTTCATGGTGCATTGACATTGGCTGCGTGCCGATTACTGAGTGCTCCAAGATCCGCTAGATCGATTGCTCACTGAGCGCTCCTCAAGATCAGTTCTTAGAGCAAGTTCAAGCGTAATGTCGAAATACCAGTCAACCGCTGTTATAAATAGTTGTCTAGCTATTTTTGTATATATCTAACCAACTTTAACGTTTAAAACTTTAATTTAAACTTTTATACAACAAACCTACGACTACCATGAAAAGTATAAAAGTGGCTAAATCTGATAACTCTAGTTTTTTAGTATTGTTACTGTACACTTTTGTAATATTGCAAAAAAAAACAACTAAATCAGCATCGGTTATTGGCAATACCGGCAACAAAATATCTGCAAAAGGGCTTATTGGCCAAGCCCTAGTTAATACCAATGCATTCATATAAACATGATTAACAATCGTACATAAAAGAGTATTTTTAATGTCAATATTTTTATTGGCGATGTTTTGTAATAACTGTTTGAAGCCTCAATTTTTCTTGGAAATGAAGTCGAGGCTAAAGTCATTTTTTTCTCAAAGGTAAATGTATGGCTTATTCCACCTACTTTAAACCTTGATTTTGCTCAGTGCTCTAATTCAAATAACATTTATACATTTCAGAGTTGTGAAGGCTCGCAATGCACGTGGTAATTTTCAACTTTTGATAATCACTCATGACCATCAATTTTTGGAGAAACTTCACAGTTTGGATCTGCTGGAAGATTATTTTCATGTCAGTAGGGATGCTCGGTAAGTTAGAGAGTGAGTATGGTCACTGATTAGACTCAATTTTATAAACATTGATGATTATTTACTAGCGCACCTTACTTCTGTTTTTACTTGAAGGTCAGGTATTGTTTGCTGGCGAGTGAAGAGGATTGATAGTTTTGACAAAATATGACTTCCCATTCTCTCGCGATACGAATTATGGTTGTTTCCTCTAAAATCCGCCACCTTCAGCATTTTCCAAAAATGTATTTATTCAAGATACCACTAGCCAGTTCACCATCACAAGACTAAAAATATTTTATCGGGAGATGGGAAGAAAGTGATTTCAAGTCTCTCGACTGAGTCCATTGTTGATTTGCATAAAGTTTTCATTAATTCACAATTTTATAAACTATTCGCATAAAATAATGATCATCATGTCTTTGTATATTTTTAAGATCTGACCTATTATATTAATTTTATTTTTCAGTGGCAGATCTTTGATAAAGAAGAAACATGTTGTCTTGTAAGGAACAAAATGGTCCAACATCTATCGTTACCAATTTGTTTGAAAAAAAAAAAAGACAGACTGTTCAAGTATGTTCCGCCATTTTAATTAGGTTTTAATAATGGTGGAACAATTTGTCACAATTAAGACAGATCTACATCACATCTTGATAAAAGTATATTTTTTTTATTTTTTATATTGTGATTAATTAGAGTGCTTCACTTTTGTATCATAATCAATAAAAGTTTTGTGATACTTGGTTTGAATGTTAAGTTTTCAAGGTAGCGTTGAATATAGCCCTGTGATAAATAATAAGTATTTAATGTCAAATAAAATAAAGACTCTGATTTGTGGTGAATAAAATCATTGGATTTCGCTAAATAAAAAGTTGTGTTTCGGTATTAAGTCTTTAAATAAAGATGCCCTTTTCTGCTAAAAATGGCAAAATAATCCTTTCAAACTCGGAGGGTATATATAGTGCTATGGATAGAAAACTACGGCTAAATTTTACATCCAGTGGTCTATATTTGAGGTAAACAATTTTTTTAAATGGGTACTTTTATTAGCTATAGGAATATTTAGAAAAATAATTGCAATAGGCAAATAATAATCCCACCTGCAGCTTGATAAAAATATGTACCCTATAGTTTCTATATAGTCACTTTTCATTAAAATCGACAAAATAAACCATTTTTCGCATATTAAAGAACAATCAGTCAACTACACAAAAATATCAAATTCTGTTTTATTTATAGTGTGTAAAATACATTTAAAAATGCTACAATGAAATTTAAAAATATTTTGTTAGTCAATTTAATGTCCTAGTAAATGTTCATAAAAACATGTCTTTGCGTAATTTCGGTGTTTATACTAATAAATAATCAGCTTACAGAATATTGTCTTGTATAGCACATGCTATGGTCACAAATTAAGTCTAGAGATGGGCTCTTCAAATATTCAAATCCCTTAAATATAAAAATTCTATTATAAAAATCTCATATTTTAAATTTGAATTATATATACTACCAAATTTTGAATATATTTCTTAAAACTATTATGATGCATATGAGCAGCTAAGCCCACAAATTCACTTCATGGGAGAGAAAAAAACCATAACAATTTTTGATCCGATATATATAATTTTTTTCCAAGATTTGGATCCGATATCTGGGGTTAATAGATTCCTATTAAAAAATTGAGTCAAGCAGGAAAGTGCCCTCTCACCATTACTGTTTGTTTTGGTGATAGAAATGATAATGAATAGAGTGACAGACAGGCAAATTGGGTGTGAAGAAAAAGAGGAAGTACAGGAACAGTTGCAGGAATGGAATGAGGAGATGAAAAAGTGTGGAATGAAATTTATTATGGTGAAAAGTGAAGTGATGGTATTGACAAGGCAGAGAACAAGGCCAAGAAAGGTGATAGAACTGGATGAAGTAGAGCATGTGAAGTATCGAGATAATGTGATTGAGGCAAAAGGGGGTAATAGAGAAGATATAGTGAGACAAGGGCAGCAGGGAGAGGTATTCTACAGGTGTGTAAGAGACCTACGGAAAACAGAAGTGCTTTATAGAACATACTTCATACCCATAGTAACGTATGCAGCGGAAACTTGGACTTCGGATAAAAGATAAACAAGCAAAGCGGAGGCCAGGGGAATGAAGTTTTTTTGGGCATGCTAGCCGTCACCAGAAGACATAGGATTAGGGATGAAGATGTAATTTCTAGAGTTGGGGTACATGAGATAGTAGAGGAAGTTAGGATGAAAGGGTATGGGCATATAATGAGAATGAAGGAAAGAATTACAAGAAGATTAATGGATATGAAGTATTTAGGGAAGAGAGAGCAAGAAACGCCAAGGAAGAGATGGGAGGAACAGATAGCAACAAGTGTGAGGAGCAGAGTGGAATAGAGTGCAGGAGGAAGAATGTTGGAAGAACTGAGGGAGATGGAAGCATTTTACTAAATAGAACCAGCCACAAGCTGTAAACAGTTCATGATGATGATGATGATAATGGTTCATAGGTAAAATGAAGTATCACTAGAGACACTGAAATATTGCAAGACTTGTCTTTATAAATTTTCACTTAGCACTATAAAATTCATTCAAAAATAGTACCAACTGCACTATCAAAATGTTTTTATATTCTTATAACAAATCAAACTTTCCTGGCCAAAAAAGAAAATCACCTCCAACAAAACTATTTGTAAAGAAGTAAAATATGGGTTTCCTTGGGCTATTATAACAGTCAAATTGTGACCAAAGGCAAATATTTTAAATTTAGCTGAAATTATTCTATACATTTACGTTTGAGTAGATTAGTTTTAGTATATTAGCCATAATATGACTTTTATCTACTGACTTATTAACACTGAATTACAAATTTTTATCTAACAAAATCCAATAATTTTATCTACATGTCTCTAAGGCTCAGGTTGGAAGTTCGTACAAAGGGTGCTTTTTCCAAAATGGTTTTCCCACTCTCCCTCTACAAATGTGGGTACACTTCCTCTAAACAACCTTCCTGATCCCTAAAATCCATTATCATAATTAGTACATTAGCGTATAACCCGAACGAGTAGTAAGATGCAGTTTTGAAAAAAATAAATATAAAATTCTACTTTTCACGTCCTTCCATTTGCGTAATTAATGTATGTGTCTAACTTGAACATACATTAAGCCTCGGGGAAATATTTCTTATATAGTTACTGAAAACATAATGTAAACTAATTATATTAAAATTAAATCACATATTTTGTGATTTGAAGAGTCAGCAAAATACTGAAAATATATGCATATTTTTTAATATCATCAGTTTTAACACATTTTAAGTATACAGAACTGATGAGTTCATTTAAATAAACTCCTAAAAATGTTATAAACAATAATAGTTTGTCAAGTTAATTTATTGATAATGAAGCAGTATATTTGATATATAGTTAAAACACTTGTTGCAAATTCACGTGTCAATAACTGTATAGTATGTAATAACAGAAACACTTTAATATAGTTCACTTTTCATATGAAGAACTCTTTATATGACAAATAAAAACGCTACTACATCTATGTTCACATATTCATACGTCAAGTCGTGTGCTCAACATTTGTCACTATAGATATATATTATCAAAACCTATAACATAATACTAATAATATAGAAAAATATTATTGTTGTATTGTTCTATAGAGCTCTTCTTATTAAAATTGGGCTAAAGTCACTATGGCCTTATCTTTACTAAGGTGACAACTTAAAAATATGTTTTTTAATACTTCTCTTAATCTAAACAAGTGGAAAAATTTTAGTAACATCTTTATTCATACAATTGTTCTTTTTTTATGTGTGTTATTTGGTAACCCTCCGACCTACACTAGTAAATATAATTCCTTTTGACAAATTGTGTAAAATATTTGGAGTCAAGATTCTCATATTTGTATTTGAAAAAAATGTTTATTTTTTTTATATCAAATCTCTAGAATACAATAGGATTTGAGCATTCCATCTCTAATTTTATTTTCAATGTGTTCTTATTTGTGTACAGCCCTATTGAATCGAGAAGAGTGGCATTGGCTCCCCTGGGGGGAGGGGGGAGGGGTAAAAACTTGAAACACTACGCAAGAGGGGAGGGGGTGGGATAAAATATATCTTTAAAAGGATAAGGATGTTTTTTCTTTCATTACCAACTTTTCCCATCATAAATATTAGGGGTAAGTGAAGCTTTGAAATGTCAATTTGGATATGTGAACGTAAAAGAATACATTGTGCCTAGCTGCACTTAATGGATGATTTAAAAATTAAAAGTACATAGTTGTACCCCCTTTTGGGGGTGCCCCATGGTCTGAGTTGTCATTCTCACAATAAAATAGAATGCCTAAGAGGGGAAGATCGGGTTTTGAAACCCTTTCTGGTGTACTGAGGGTGGTTTTTCAAGGTTTTATACTCTCCTTCCACGCAAATGTGGGTAAATTCTTTCTAAAGTCAACCTTCATAATCCCAAACTCATCAACATAAATAATACACAAATATATACCTAAATGGGTAGTAAGACGTGGTGCTAAAAAAAATTAGTTTCATATTAGATAAACAAAACCTAGTCTTTGACTTCAACTTTACTTAACATGTTTCAAGCTTTATTTTGACTTCACTTCACATTTAAAAACTGACCTTTGCGAACCCCTAATAAATACAGTATATAATAAATCAATTCTTTGTGTTGCTTCCTCCAGACGGTAGGAACTGATTCGATTGACTTGATTATGTCAGTGTGTTATGCCAACAATTACTGGCTCATTAACATTCAGACAAATATTCTTGTTATTCCTTTTACTTATGATCTTAAAATTATCCCTAAAATTATATTATTTAAATGTTCGGCAGAACGCATTGGCCCAAAATAAACAGCATTGAAATAGACACAGGCCAATCAGAATTTTAAATTATCTTGCTTGGTCACTTTGGTAAATTTAAATTTTAAATGTAGAGTCCATTCTCCAAATAAATGTTGGTAACTGGCAGCTAGCAGAAGATGCAAACACAGTTAAAAGGTAAACCTAATTAAAAAACAAATAGTTTCTTGTAGGGGTGGTCGGGCAGCAAATATTTGTATTAGGCGGGCATTACAAAATTAAACTCGGGCATGGGCAAATTCAAGCGGGCATTTAAATTTTGCAAACAACTTTGTTACAGGCCTATTAAATTTCATATTATAAGTTTAACAGTCTAATTTATTTTTTTTAAAGATAGAAACAACTTTGTCACAGGCCTATTAAATTTCAAATTACAAATTAAATGTCACAAAATGCAAAATGACTTTCCTATTTAATGTTCATTTGATACATACTTTTCTATTTATATCCTAACAAATCTGGCTAATAATAATAAATTGAGAAATGTAAAGAAAGTTAATTTATATTAATAATAATATCAATGTGGAAATGTTGAATTTGGTACGTTGTTGGCATTGATAGAGAAAATTAAATCGTAGGAATCTTGATTTTGCTATTTTGTAGACTTGTAACCTGTGAGAAACATCATCGTAGTTTTGTTTAGAGCAAACATAATAATTTAGGAATTAATAAAAATTAATACTTACCTTTGTTTAATATTAGTTGAATTGAAATAATTCATCTATGAATATCAGTTATACACTATTTTTTTTTTTAAAATTTTGAATTGGAGGTTAGTGCCAACATGGTATTATATACTTACCAAGTTCTTGAGATGTTCGATCGAAATACGGGCATAAAAATTTTGAGATACTCAATTGAAATACAGGCATAAAAAATACTCGTCCGACATTCCAGAATTTTTAGATGCCCAATTTACTGCCTGAAATTTGGGGGGCGTGACCGACCACGCATAGTTTGTTGTAAAAGTTTTGACTGACAAAAATTACAACAAATCATTATAATATGGTCTTGCAGATCATATTGTTCGGTGAATGGACACATTAAAGTAGATCTGGTAACTTTTGCTAGCTGTCACTTACCTACACTTGTACCGTAAATGAGCTCCATAAGAGCAGGTTATATACATACACCTTGAACTGAAATTATTTTAAAGGTAAATTCTCGCATTAAAAAATAATTACATTTGAAATATGCATGGCAACACAGAAAATAACTGGCACAGCCCGTGGCATTTAAATTTTTACCACCCAAAAAAGGACACTGTAGTTGTAGTAGTCTCAGTTTTAGTTTTTCTGGCCATTTCTGATTTTTTCCCTGTGTTATACTTATTTGAACTTGATGAATCTATTTGATATTCTTCATCACTTTTTTTATGGGTTTCACTATTTTCATCACTATGCTGATTTAATTCTTCACCACTACTATTTTCAAATTCATTTGTTTCCTTATCACTAGCATTGCTTTCGTAATAGTTTTCCACGTCGGAGATATCTGTTTCGCTTAGGATGGATGAGGTTTCATTTAACAAACTCCAGTCTTTGGCGGTGGAGCTTTCTACAGAATACAAATTTTCGTTTGATTCTTCCTCGACTTGGTCATAGTCTGATGCCAAAATATCACTTTCCTGTAAAAGAATTTAACATTATCAAGTTGAAACTCATCTATTCATATTATACCAAATTAACTATAAATATTTTAGTAACTCTATTAATTCTCAGATAAGACGATCTAGAACATTTAAACATGTTGATTTATTTAAACTCATCTTGGGTAAAAATAAACTCTTTTTTTAATATACATTTTCTATTTTAGAGACTATCACATGACCTGCACTGGTGGCTGTGTGGTCCGAGGCATTAGACTTGCATTGCACAAGGTACCTTAGGGAAAATCAGAGCATAGCTATTATTAGGGGTACAGATTGTGGAGGATAGAGGGTGAGTGTTTTCACTTATGTTTTATTTTTGATTTGACAATCCTCTCTACACTAATGTGGGTAAACTCTTCATAACTACCATTCTCATCCCTACCCCTTAAATAAACCTCTTAGTTAGGTGTGTGTTAAACATGTCCATTTAGATAAATTAAAATATGGTTGTTTGCTAATTATAAACTTTTTTTTTTCAAATCAAGGTTTAAGAATATAATAATAGGGATGTAATAAATTACAAATACAATATTGTGTTTCAGTAAAAATTAAATTTCCCGTCACAAAATCATGTAATAAAACCAACTCTAGTAGGAACATAGTAGAAATAATAATATTTGACTTAACAAAAGTTACTAGAATTACTTTCATTTATTAATTTGTTTAGTTATATGATCTGAAACGGTTACTTTTGATAGATAATATTACCTGTAAAATTACACTTAATAAGATATATATTATATAATATATCTCTAAAAGGAAAACTTATTTTCAAATTTATAAGATAGTTGAATTATATTTGGAAGAAGATACAGGAAAGGTGTATAGAAATATAAAAGAAACGAACACAATATGGCTTTTACAGTGAAAAGAAGAACATATTTCACACTTTTCATTGCTGCCATTGTACAAAGAGCCAATGGCTGCCTCTTGAAGACGAACACAATTGTTATCGGTCAATCCACCAACCTAGGTTTCATTCTACCGGAACTCATCAGGAGGGAGTGTGAAACGTGCAACACAACTTCCATTTCCTATTCTTGTCCATATATAAGTATACTATCGTTCTATACAAATTTCCTTTTCTCCCTTTTGTGTTTTTGAGTTTTCTCTTTTAGGAAGTTCTGTTGAATGTTCCACACTCCATCCTGATAAGTTCCGATAGAATGAAACCTAGGTCGGGGGATTGGGCGGTAACAATCAATTTCCTTTAAGAGGCAGCCATTACCTCTTTGTCTAATGATAGCATTATAACGTGTGAACTGTGTTCTTTTCATTGTAAAAGCCATATTGTGTCCATTCCTTTTATATGTTTATATTCACCTTTCCTGTACCTTTTTACAAATAAAAACTATTAAGATATATTAAAATTTTATATTGGGTTTGACCACAAAAATGTATGTTGTGTTTTATAAAAAGTCCTTTCTACCATGTTATTACTGTATCCTCTACTTATTTTACCTGTGATCGAGTTCTTGCATGGATTACTAGAGGTGTTTTTCTGTTCCAACCACCGGAAGTTACGTGGTACACTTTAACCGTGTAATGAGTTTTAGGTTTCAGGCCATAAAATCCTATGTAGGTATTTTCCGTATTTCCCTCTGCAGAAAATCTTATCGTTTGATTTTCCTCTTCAGCATTTACCATTTCATAATGATAATGGTTCAGAAACCCGTTGATTCCGGTACAGTTTTGTAAGTGGTTCCAATGTACAACAAAACTGGTGCTGGTTCTGTTGGTCACCGGTGTTAAGCTGGGATCCGGTGGCACAACTGACACTGTAAATAAGATAAATGTTGACTCGTCAAGACATGGTCATGATATTGGATTTGGTTTGATTTTCAAACTTAATTTTCATAATCATTATAAATCTTTTTTAAAACATTCTAAATATATTTGATTTTATTTATTACACAAGATTTGTTATGATTAATAAATGAAAGTCTTATTGCACAAAATCCTTACATATTCTTCTTCTACGCCTAAGTTATTTTGGTTTATTTAATAGGGCATTTTGGGGTTTCTTAACGTCAAAGGCATATTCACTAATTATTTATGCCAGAAGTGGTTCAAACTAGGATTAAACCAATGGCTATGAGTGATGGCTTAGAATAATTAGGAATAAGGTTTTGAAGGACAAGGTAAAGGGTGTTTGTTATTATTTTAAACGACTTAACCATTGGCACACCCAGAAAACTTCTTTCTGGGAGGAGGGGTGTGGTGAGGGGCGGGTTGTAAATATTGGTTGGAGATGGGGGCTTATGGAACATGCGGCTCCATAACCATTGAAGGTGAAGACAATTTCTGACTCTTGAAATATGCCTCTAGATACTCTGAATTTTGCAAGAAAAATTGATCCGCCTGGAATCTATTCTGAGGGGTTTTCCCTTTGGAAATTTTAAAATTTTAAAAATATGTATGATTCTAGAGTAGAGTATTTTTTAATTTATTTTCCTCTGGAAGATAGATAGTCTTTCTCTAGAATTTTTTTTGAAAAATTGATGTTCTAGGAGCTATTTGGAATAGTCTTTGCCTGAAGATATTTTTGAAAATTACATTCCCCTAGAAGCCATTTGTTATGCTCTTAATCTGAAAAGTTTTTGAAAATAAGATACCTCTAAAAGCTATTTAGAGTTGTCCTTTGCTGGCAAATTTTCAAAAATTAATTTGAGGTCTTGGGGGGAAGGGGTTAGCTGACCTATTTTCTATCCCCCGCCCCTCGCCTGGGTGTGCAATTGAAATTAACAGTAACCAAGACTCATATACAAATCTGCATTTAAAATATATTTCACCTACATTGTTAAGCACTCTCACCAAATATCCAACTCATATAGTCTTATTTGCTTATAACAAAGGGGTCAAGGTTTAAATCTTAGTCGTGTCTATTAAGACTAGTTTTTAATAAATGATTTCCCACTTTTAACTCCACACAAATAAGGATATATTTCTCTAATCTATACCTTCCTCATTTGTATCTCATTAGTGTAGTTAAAATGTGTATATTCCAGACAGCTTGTAAGACTCACCGGTTTTTAATTTATTTTTTAATGTAATTGAAGTGTTTAACATTCACCAAACTGACTGATTATATCAGCGCATGGCATACAAACTTAAATTGTGAAACTGTCTTGTAACTGTTTATGAATAATTATTGTCAATTTTTCTTTTCTTTTGGTTATTCAGCTTTTCACCCCAAACTTGGTAGCTACCGGTGATTAGAAAAAATAAGCCAAAGTGATATTTTTAAAATATATAATTGATATTTTTATTTTAAAAATATATAATTGATATTTTTATTTAAAAAATATATAATTGATATTTTGAAAACACAAGAATTATGCTTTTTGTAAATGTTTAATAACTTTAACTTAGGACTGTTAATATAATTTTGGATATTAGGTGCGAGTGTGAATAATATATACAATTTTGATCTTATTTCAGTTTTTAAACAAAGTTAATTTTTAGTTTAAAATCAAGATGATACCATTCAATATTCTACTGCACCTGTGTGGTCAGTAGCAGCATGTATAGTCGATGTTGGCCCCTTGAAGCCAGACACCGCCGACACGGATACAATGTACTGTGCGTGTGGTAACAGCCCTTTCAATTCTGCGTAGTTGGTTTCTATTTCCAACTCTCCGGCTGAATAACTGCAATCCTCACTGGGACAGGCCACCAAACTCTGACACTGAAATTACATTCACTTACCAATAATAATCTTATGTTTAGGTGTCATTTTGCATTTATTAAGAAGGGGGGGGG
>CABEEJ010001661.1:111497-128321 GCA_901482245.1 Timema douglasi
GGGGGGGGGTGTATATATATATATGAAGTTAACCTGCATTTGTGTGATGAGAGAGTGGAAAACCATTGTTATTATAATCGTTATTAGTATTATTAACTCTAACAAGCTCAGCTCTTTTGGCCACTGTGTCCTAAGCTCAAACTCTAGATTTGCTAAATTTGATTTTTATCACTAAGAGCCAAACTTGTAAAGCTATCATCAAGTACTTTAATTACATATTATACTTTATTCAAACACTCACTAATTATCTTTGTTAGGTTTTATATATATACTTTAATGTTTATTGATTTTAACTTTTGTTTTTCATTGATTTTAACTGTACTGTTTTTCACTATCAATTTTTATTATCAGTTTACTAACTTAAATTATAATTTGATTGTAAATTATTTTATTATTTGATTATTCCTATATGTTGTCATTATTACCAAATTTATTTTTCAGTTCTGTAGGTCTTAGTGACTGTGGGTCACCATTTTAATAAAGGTAATTTAAATTTAATGTTACATTTGAAATCTCAACACAATATTAGTAAAATATACGACTATGCAGAAGAGAGGGAGGTTAATTAGAGGAATAAATCCATTTGGCAGGGGGTGGCGGGCAGATGAGGCAACCCAACCTCTCTACACCTGTATTATTGTAATTGTTGTGTTTTCAAATAAAAAATGACCAAGTTATGAATGCTTGACGATCTTGATTACACAAGGTAGGTTTACAAGAGGCAAGTGAGCAGATTACTTGTTTATTAGTAGTAGAGAAAGGCGAATATGTGATTGAAACTAGAATATCTTTATATTTTCTTGCATTGCCTACCTGACAGCATTGCTATCTGCATTAATTTTGCCTTACCTATAATATTAAGCAAGTAGAGGATTATGCATGACACATAGCTTGTGGTAAGTAGCCTAATGAATTACCTTACCTAGTTTCTTGCTCCGTGTTATAGGGATGTGTGAATTACTTATTTTGAAAGATTGTGTTTTTATTGAATTTTGAAAAGTTTTAGTCACGCAACTATTTATTGTATCTAGCTTGGTTCAACAATTTTCAAAATTTTCACCAAATTCTGTCAATTAAATCATAATATTAATGACATTGTAAACACACACAAAGTGGAAATGTAATTTAGTGTGGATGTGTCTGTAGGTAGGTGAACATAATTTAATTAATCTAAAGTAGTAGAAAAATGAAACCTTGACATAAAAATCAAACCAGTCATATTTAGCTGGCCTCGTGGCTTTAAACTATGAGTGACGAATGAACCTGAACATGAAACAAGTCAGAAATAGCTCAGTGATGAGCATTTGTGCACTAAGCTAAAAGTTACAGGTTTGATTCCTGTTCTTAGGTGTACATTTTTCAATTAATTTACATTAATTAGTTTGTATTTTTGCTACCTTATGCTGCAGTTTGTAGAACCTGGGTGAGCCGCGACCTTGAGTATGATCGACGGAGAAGTACACTTGTATGGTGTCGGCACTCACAGGTTCTGCAATTGGCGCAGTTGACAGGTATTTGTATTCTGTAGTAAAACAATGCAGGTTGTCTATCAAAACATTTTCATGCCAACTCAACTTCGTTTCAATTTTCATCAATCATAACATTTAAACTGGTTAACATTTAAGTCAAGCTTAGCAAGAGGGCATTACTAATTATACTTGTGCTTTTAAAGTCGATGTTGGTTGTTAGATCCTTCATTCTTGGCTAAAACCAATCAACACATCAATTTATTTGCATTACAGTTTTTGATTTTATTAAAAAAAATTTAATGCATAATATTTAGTTCCGTTTAGTTAAGGTCAAACTAATCTATAAAACCATTTATTCTACTTTTGAGACACGAATATTCGCTGTATTGGGTATAATGTACAAACATTTAAATGTAAAACTGTGACCATTTAAAAAGGTGATTTTTTTTTATTTCTGTATACTTTGAGTTAACCCCTACAAAAATAATTTTTTACATACACATTTGGTTAAATTTAGCACTAGAATAAAAGGGGAAAAAACTAGTATATTCTATCATCACCACATAAGAGAAATACCCTTAAATCATGAAATGCCTCAAACCTCATTGCACCTATGTGTGCATGAAACCTCCATTCTCATGTTGAGTACTTTCTTCAATGCCCCCATCAAATGACTTGTTCTTGAAAAGGATTTAACACTTATTAACATTGTGAGCTCAAAGTTGCCTTGTTCGGAGGCAAGCCATATCTCTAGTACCACGATGTCTCCCGAGTTCCCAACCTCCTCGCGCGACGCAGCTGTGGCGGCTGGTTTAGGAACTACAGAGCTGCGCCTGACAACTGCGCCGCGACCATCCGGATAGAAATGGCTAGGGAGAGATCGCGATGGCACCGCTACATAAGAAATATGCTATTTTGTAATCCACATCTTAATACCCAACCAGAATGTTTATACCAATGAGATAAACATTAGGAAGGTAGAATCTACATGTGTGCCTGCATTTGCGTGGAGAAAGAAAGAGCGAGACCATTCAGTAAAAAAACACCTTAAAGCACATATCCACGTTTTAAACTCTGATGTCTTCATCAGGAGCAAACCAGGTATGATGCCTTTTGTGTGACCACTGGTGCAGTTCATACAAGTAATATCCATTCAAAACTATGTTCCTTTTCTGATATTTAATGGTTTCTTTTAAGTTTGCTTTAATTTAAAAATTATTTCCTACTTACTATAGAAACAAAGGGGTGCGAAATAGCCGTTCTCACACCCCGAGAAACAGCTTCCGCTGAAGGAATCGCACAGCTTTCCTGCGCAGTGACCACATGTTTGTTTGCAGCCGAACCCATAGTGTCCTGGATCACAGGCTGAGAAATAAATAATGGCTATTCTAAGTACAGCAACCCAAGGCATCTTATGATCTAATGTTTACATTCCAAAACTATATAAAAGAAGGAAAAATGATAAAGTGATAACCAACTTCAAAAAGGTTTATGGTCAAACGTATTAAACATTCCTAGTTTTGCAGGTCCAAATTATGTTTCATGCCATCCTATAAACTGATTTTAAAAATACTAGTTGGCCAGTTGATGCACTTGGATCAATTTTACAATAACAAATCTCAACAGTAGCCTATAGATTTTAGAAATGTCAATTGAAAATCTATTTAATCCAAGCAGAACTTTTTTCCTATTCTAATTTTTACCCATAATTATAAATTCCTATCTTGGAATATTTTTGAAACTAAACACGTTTGGGCACATGCTTGGTGTATAAGTTTTCATAAAAAAAAATATAAAAATGTTTTTCTTATAACTTTGGAAATCATTGTTAAAAGAATCGCTTGACGAATTATATGTTTAACTATGTGTTATTTAATCCTTTTTATTGACTTTACTTAAGAATCAATCTTTACTCAAATCCAGTTTCCTTATAAATTGTATCCAGATATCCTGACTGTTTGACAAAGTGTTGATAGTACAACAGAATTATTAGATTCCCCAGCAAACTATTAGATACCTTATGATACCAACAGGACTTGATTATAAACAAATACAAAATCCTTATTGAAAGAATAAAAATATAATTGCTTGTATATCTAAACACACACAATATGAGCAATATTCTAATAAAAATCATGAATATTTTTATAAATATATATTTTATGTAGGCCTACTATCTTATTAATTTTGTTAACTTATTTATATAAACTGCAAACATAGTTATGCCCAAACAATTTCATCAATATGTCTTTGGTGAAGGATCTATATCTAAATGACTACATCTTTACATAAAGACCTAATTAATTATTTTCAGATAAACAACTTAGCAAATAAATATTTACACTCAAGCTAATTAATGTTGTTTTCAATTTATTATGATTGATTATATAAAAAAAACTATCACAAGAAATGTTATTTTTTTGGTTGCATTTTATATGATTTTGGTTCTAACGTTTTAACTTTTGGATTAAAAACAAGGAAGGTCTTCAGAATAAATGTGCTCTCATTACCACGGAACGGTGAAGAGAGGGTAAGTAAACCAGCTGGCAGAGGCTCAAATCGTGACCAGCCAGACTGGTGCTTTTGTCAGCATGAGGGTCTCGCTTGTGTAACACTTACGCGTGTCACAGAGCTGTCCCTGGAACCCCGGAGCGCAGTCGCAACCTATTTTCTCTTTGCACATGACAAGTCCCTTACATCCTCTTCTGAAACTGGAGCACTTGCCCCCACAGTCATCGCCATACTTGTTTACACCACATCCTTCAAGGAATAAAGCAATCCAATTTATATTAGCGTTTTTTAAGTAAGTTTTAAGGAACGGTTGGTGAACCTGTGGCATGCTATTGCTGTCCCAAGTTTTGTTTCCCCTATCGACCCTATTATTTTAATAGATCTGTGAACAGTATATCTCACTCTCTCCTTGTTATTATCGTTAATGCAGTATTAACATTTATCTTTTTATTTCAAGTTGATATTTTTCTTGATGATCAAATTTGACAGAAACCAAATTATTATTATTATACTAAAAATTACATTGTGTTCATAGATAATAATTGTTGTTCATGTGGCTTAAGACGTCAGTTTCGCAATTTTACAGGCGAGAGCCACACTAGTAGATATTTTGAGAAAACTCACCATCCTCACAAAAGAATCCCCTGAAACCAGGCGGACAAATGCACTCGTTGCTGTCCTTGGAGAGAACTCCACCGTTGATACATTTACCGTTGTTTCCTGCATCCATGCAACAATGTAAAACGCAACACTCTCTTATCAGTCTTACTCTAGACCAGGGGGTCTTTCTGTTAGAAAATATATACCATTTTTTTGTGGCCAACGTTAGTAACATTTCATTATATTATTAGTATTATTTTAAAGGTATTGTTAACATGTATCAAAATTGACACTGTCATATAATCTTATGTACGAATATGTGAACGTAGATATTGTAGCTTTTTATAGGAGTCAGATATGTCAATTCGTAAGAAAATTGGGGTGTACACTCAAACCACTGGTTGAAGGAACACTACTTGACAGTTAACATAGTTATAGGTGGATTTTGCTAGAAAGAAACTTTTATAAAATAGAAACATACTTTTCCACTATCAATCTTACTAAGATAAAAGATAAAATATACAATGATGGGTTATAAATGAAGTAGGTTAGTGATTCAGAAACATGTAAAGCTGTGAAAAGGTTGTTTTTTTAAATAACAAACAACATAATTTTATTACTATAGTTTTTTTTTATCATCCACGTGCACTTTCTGAGCATGCTGACTATATCAGCACATGACTTGAAATCCAACTTATATTAAGACACTCATAATTTTTACATGTCAGGAATCAAACCCAGAACTCTTTGCTGATTGGACAGACATGCTACCAACTGAGTTAAAGTGTTTAACTCTATTACTATCAGACTATATTCTTACCTGATGAGAAGATGACTTTCTCTGGAAGTTTGGAAAAAGCCATTGGTAAATAGTTGTTTCTTGACAAAACAATACTGTTTTCAGCGTCTGAAAAAAAAAAATTGTCACTTTATATTTATTTGGCACCATGTCTTACTACCCGTTCGAGCTATATTTTTAAGTACTAACTACGCTAATGGGTTAGGAATTGGCAAGGTTGAATTTAGAGGAAGTGGACCCGCATTTGTGGGGAGGAAGAGTGGAAAACCACTTAGAAAAAACCCGACTGAGATTTGAACTTCAATTGCCTTGTCCTCAGAAGTTTAGCTCAACACGAAACAAGCACACTAGCTAACTACGCCATTGAGGTGGGTGTGTCATTTTATAAAACGTTTAAATGTATGTACACTTGTTTTTAGTAAAAACTAGTACTTTGAAAAAGGTATCAAAGCAATAAACCATTCAGAGAGCTCCTTACATCGTTTTATCGTCCCTTTTTGGTGGTTTCATGGGCCAAGTGTAAGGTGTCACACTTACAATATGTTGTATTGCCCAAAATGGGAAGATCAAGGTTTGAATCTCTGTAGGGTGACTTTTCCTAAATGGTGTAGCATTCACTCTTCATGTAAATGGGAGTACATTTACTTTAGATATTACCTTCCTCACTATCACAACATAAGCCTAATTTATATATGTACGTATTATCCAAATAAGAGGTGAGGTGTGTTTATTTTTTTTATTCTCATAGTTTTAATATGTTTAAGCTACATTTAATATTGATAAGAAAACATAATAAAATATCATAAATAGTTAGAGTAAACTAAGTAATATCAATATTTAAAGCAAATAAAATATAAATTCTTTTAAACATCCAAAAAATGACTAATGATAATGTCACCAAAGTTTACTAGTATTGATAACAAAAAAAGTTTATTTTGTCTGTTTCGGGCTATCTTACTTTAATTAAAACTAATGGTCTAAAGAGGAAATATATCTATATTGGGGGGGGAGGGGAGGGGAGGAGTTAAACCCAGAATTCTATGTTGCCAGCAAATCATACTAAGCTAGCTTGATGTTTTGTCCATTTGTCCATCAGTGTAGATAACATGAGTGTCCAAATGAACTGGACAACATAATACTACATACTGTCTCATATAGTCTAATTAGGAACATTGTTTATTTATTTGTATTTAATTTGCACTTTCTGAATCAATTGATTATTTCAGCACATGGGAATTTCTATGAGTGGGAGTGAAAGAGCCTAACAATTTTGACGGGAAAGGTATTTTTACATACCTTCCAAGGTTCTTTTACATGCCACAATTGAAATGGGACCGACAGCTTTACTTCCCCTCCAAAGGAAGTTGTGCTATGGATATTTATCACTCAATAAATATCTGTCGACCCAGGCTGTATTTGAAGCCACAAACATCAGGTCCTGAGGTGAGCACTTTACTCCAAAACCACGAAGGGTGACCAATTAGGAATATTTTTTTTAATAGTGGATCAGTAAACTGCTTTTAAATTTGAACAGAATCCATCAAACTGTTTTGGACAAAAGTCACAGGGACATAAAGATAGACAGAATTTTAAGATTGAGTGTTTTGAGCCCAGGAATAAATAAAACACAACTAGCCATCATAATATTGAGATATAGAAATATTCACGATTAAAATACTTTCTTTGTATGAGAAATAAAATATACCTATAACAGATGTAAGGCAGAATATTGTACTAGTTACCTTCTGGATCGCATTCTTCAATTTTTCGCACAAATAGTTTGGCCCCTATTTTCTGTCCTGCTGTGATTACATAAGCCATATCTCTCTGTTGATGTTCTGGTTGTAGCTCGATCACAAACCTTTGATAGATCCATTTGTCCACCTGTCAAAGAAAATAACAATTTCTTGGAAAAATTCTTGATATAAGTTTGGCTGGTTATTGATTATTTATTTTAACTTAGGTATTAAGAATGGAATTTTTAAACAAGTTTTGTATAGTCACCAGATTTAGAAACATATTCCAATTTTCATATAAAGAACTTTAAAAAATACATACTTTCTTTTTATCAATATTGAGAAGGTTTTACTATATTATTAGTGTTATTTCATAGATATTTATAATTATCACTCGTGACATCTACATGTCACATAACTTGAAGTATGAATACGCTCAAGTAGATCTAGTAACTTTTCTAGCTGTTTTCCTATGAAAACTGGATTGTAACTTTTACTAAAACAGTAAACCTACTACTAAAATACTTATTCCTTGCCAGGACTCAGGGGGCTTGAGTCAATGGGATTTTGGAGGAGGGCTTTATTTATTTTTATTAACATATAAACATCTTCGTTGACATGCTCACAGAATCAAACAGATTTGTGTGATGATAAAAGTGGTCAATCACAAGTTTAAGGGGAGCTTAGTTAAATATCAGATGGTGCTGACAAAGCTATTTACTATTTGTAATCGTGTCAATCCTACTAACCAACCACTAGAACTGAGTGTGTGATACTATAGTCTATCTAAGGTAAGAATGTAGGTAAGTGCAGGCAGGGCCACTTTATCCATTAAGCTTAGGATGCACACGGCCCTAGAGCCTACAAACCTTTCAAGGCCTACATTTTTTTTAGTATATATTGTGCGCTTTTTGTGTAAGGAATAACACGACGCCAACAGGGTAAATGGCAACAAGTGTTTTTATTTCACATGCTGTCTCGTTTTCGTACTTGTAAATACACTGTAATGCTGTACTCGATTGAGAACTTGCACATGTGCTATTCAATAATCGGCATCCTTTTTTCTTACCTTGCCTTTTCCCGCATGCAACAGTGTCTTGTCCACCAAATAGTACAGTATTTATGACACTGTGACACGGTTAATTTGTTATGTGTAGTGGAATTGAACATAGCAAACCAGTGGTGGACCCAGGATTTTGTGTCAGTAGAGGTTCTTAGGCGTTCCTGGTGCATTAAGATTTGCGAGTATTTTCAAGATTCATAAATTGTTTTTTGTGCATGAAAATGATGAAATTAGCATAGAAATTGGTAAAAAATATTGGGCAACAAACCTCTTGAAATAAAAGTGCCTAAGGCTTAGGAAGATCTTAAAATGGCCCTGGGGAAGTGACAGCTAGCAGAAAGTTCTTCCTTGCAAATGAGGGTTTAAATTATTATTATTAGAAGCATTTGATAACATTTTTTATTGATAACACAGTATTGCTAAGCACATAATCATTATTTTTGAATTGGTTGACATTAGTTAACTTAAGCCAATGTTTGCAATAAAGAACCTTCTTTTAGCTGTCATCTACACTCGTGCCACAGATAATGTATATATATTTTAATTTTTTAGCACTGTGTCCTACTACTTATCGAGGTTGTACACAAGGTATGGGTATAATTTGTGGTTTTACCGCACAGTAAAATAAAAACAGAACTTACAAACTAATATAACCTATTACAGCATACCTAAATCGACACACCCAACCCTAAAGTTTCCAGTGTCATCTGATTAAAAACATAACAACACTCTAAATACACTGTAATGGCTTTAGTGATGCCTGAGATTAATTCAAGCTATTCTAGTTTTCTTACCCACTCATTTATGGGGTTGGTGGCGGTTAAGGTTGTAATTGACATACTCAAGGGCATTGCGACCTATCTCGAGCTGCCCCTCAAAAATCTCAGTCTTCTCTAGTAGAATGTGACCTGCTTCTGGTGCCGCCATTGTCCCTATATTAATATCCGTCTTCTCCATGAATGTGACATATCTTTGGTGTCTGTGCTGTCCCTACATGAACCTCCATCTTCGCCAGTAGAATGTGACCTACTTCTGGTGTATCCATTGTCTCTACATGAATCTCTGTCCTCTCCAGTAGAATGTAACCTACAGGTGCCTCCACTGTTCTCACATGAATCTCTGTACCCTCCAGTAGAATGTGACATACCTCTGGTGTCTGTGCTGTCCCCACGTGAATATCCATCTTCTGCAGTGGAATGTAACCTACCTCTGGTGTCTGTGCTGTCCCAACGTAAATATCCATCTTCTGCAGTGGAATGTAACCTACCTCTGGTGTCTGTGCTGTCCCAACGTAAATATCCATCTTCTGCAGTGGAATGTAACCTACCTATGGGGTCTGTGCTGTCCCAACGTAAATATCCATCTTCTGCAGTGGAATGTAACCTACCTATGGGGCCTCCATTGTCCCCACATGACTATCCACCTTCTGTAGTGGAATGTAACATACCTCTAGTGTCTGTGCTGTACCCACGTGAATATCCATCTTCTGCAGTGGAATGTAACCTACCTATGGGGCCTCCATTGTCCCCACATGACTATCCACCTTCTGTAGTGGAATGTAACATACCTCTAGTGTCTGTGCTGTACCCACGTGAATATCCATCTTCTGCAGTGGAATGTAACCTACCTATGGGGCCTCCATTGTCCCCACATGACTATCCACCTTCTGTAGTGGAATGTAACATACCTCTAGTGTCTGTGCTGTACCCACGTGAATATCCATCTTCTGCAGTGGAATGTAACCTACCTATGGGGCCTCCATTGTCCCCACATGACTATCCACCTTCTGTAGTGGAATGTAACATACCTCTAGTGTCTGTGCTGTACCCACGTGAATATCCATCTTCTGCAGTGGAATGTAACCTACCTCTGGTGTCTGTGCTGTACCCACGTAAATCTACATCTTCTGCATTAGAACGTGACCTACCTCTGGGGCTTCCACTGTCCCCACATTGATCTCTGTCCCGTCCAGAAGTTGGAGTGTGACCGTCAGTCTTGTGTCCTCGCTGGGTGTGTAATCGTAGTCCTCCCTGGACTCGACCAACCTGAAAAACACTCCGAAAAGGTAAGTTATTATGGTAAAGTGTTAGAGCGCAAGGCTCTGATTTTATGGAACCATGGTTTGACATCAGCAGGAAGAATTAGAGTATGGCTGTCCTGAAAAGACAGTATTTCTATACTCTTAGGCCGGCGTTTCTTCCAAACTGTGACAAGGGTGCACAAAATGTACCAGAGGGTTTTCAATGTACCATTGAGTTTTATTAATCATAAAATATATTTTTATGATACCAAGAATGATTAAGATTAGATTTATCACATATATTAGAGTGATTTCATTAACATTTATAAGCCCTTATTTTCCTGTTTACCTTAACACTAAAACTATTAAAATGTATAATTAACTATTGTACTTTACAAGATAACAAGGTATTTGTTTAATATTATTTTTATAAAGATTTTCAAGGGATATACTGGCTAGGCAATGGATTTAAGAGGGAAACATAACTCGTGAAAATTTGGGAAACCCTGGTCTAAGCCAGTGGTATTTAAAAAAAAAATTAAATGGCATGAGCCCTCACCCAAAAATGTTTTCTGTGATAATTATTTTGCAATCAAACCACAGCCAAAAATACCCTCATATTGCTGAAAGACATACATATTTTTATTAGGGGGTGTGTGAAGGTCACTTTTTAAATTCGAGGCAAAGCTTTAAACATGCAAAGAAAAGCAAAACTTCATTGTTGACACACAACATGATTTTAATTGTTACCTACTCTCCACCCCTCCGATAAAAAAATGTGTGTGTGTATATATATAATTTTTTTTCGAAGACCCCAGTAAAAATTATATGAAAATATTTTATAAAAATATTTTCATATAAAAGATTTTTATTTTTTAACAGTACAAATTTAAAATGATAAGTATTTTCACACCTAAAATAATTGTAGAGATTTAATAAAAAATTGGACATTTCTGCTCATTCATGTAAAGTATCCTAAAAATATTTCTTGTTAAACCGAGAATCATTTTGTTTGTAATGTTAAACGGTACCTAGATACAAAATGTTAACAAAATCCTTAGAGCAGATTTAGAAAAAAAAAACAAAAAAAATCTCTTTTTGGCCTTTAGTAAACTACTTTTAATCTTAGGGCCAGATGTGTTTGTTTTTTTAAATCCTATCTATGGTGATATCTATGGTTTTCATAAGGTTCCCCTGAGGAAAAAAAAAACCAGACATCTGGCCCTAAGATTAAAAGTAGTTTACTAAAGGCCAAAAAAAGAAAGAAAAAAAAGTTTGTTTTTTTCTAAATCTGCTCTAAGGATTTTGTTAACTTTTGTATCTAGGCACTGTTTAACATTACAAACAAAATGATTCTCGGTTTAGCATAGAAAATATTTTTAGGATACTTTACATGAGCAGAAATGTCCAATTTTTATTAAATCTCTACAATTATTTTAGGTGTGAAATTACTTATCATTTTAAAGTTGTACTGTTAAAAAATAAAAATCTTTTATATGAAAATATTTTTATAAAATATACATATAATTTTTACTGGGGTATTTGAAAATTGAAATTAATTGCAATTATCTTTGGTAGGCAGATGCTATCTTCTTTTCTCAATGTTTCTGTAATGATGTATATTATTTCATTTATGCTGCTAGGTGGAGTGTTATTATTATTATTATTATTATTATTATTATTATTATTATTATTATTATTAGCACCGCGTCTTACTACCCGTTCGGGTTATAAGGGTTATACGCACTTACGCTAATGTGTAATGGTAGGGTGATTGTGAGATGAAATGGAGGACCTACGATTTAACGTGGAATCCGAACTACGGTGGAGGCCTGGAATTCCCCACATTAACAAGATGTCTTGTCAGAGGTGAAGGAAGTATTTGGCAATCAGATAAATCTGTCCCGGGACCGGGGATTGAGCCCCGGCCGCCAGCACAGAAGTCTGACAACCTACCCCTAGACCGCCTGGTCACCCATGTAGAGTGTTTATCTTTCACAAAATTTACAACTTTTTTAGTAAATGTGTCTATTTGAAGATAAAAAAAATAGAGGGAACATCTGTGTTGTTCATTGTACCACTTATTTTAATTATCCATTAAGTGCATCTAGGTAAAAGAGAATGATGTCAAAATCTCTTTTGATTCTACTTCTACAACCCGTAAACCTTACCACATTCGAAATATTTAGAAGGAAGATATATTACAAAAAGATTTTAACTAATTAAATATGATACATTTCAATTTATATTCATTTTTTAGAACAAATAATAAACTTTTTTTATACCGAATAGTGATTAAATGACATCTATAATGTAAGCATAAACCTTTCTGTTTACCTACAGTAGCCCCATGGCTTCTTTGGTGCTGACTGATAGCTAACAGCTGACTTCTGACAGTCAACATTTAGGTATATACCTAAATTTTGACTGATAGAAGTGACAGCTGCTAAACACATGTTTTTGCAGATCATATGGTTCGGTGTAGGGATACATAATTTGGTCTGGTAACTTTTCAAATCTGTCAGTCAGCACCAAAGAAGCCATGGGGCTACTGTACATGCACTCAATGGATAATTTATAAATCAAAAGTAGTATTATGTGACACCAACAAAGACCTAATCTTCAACTTAGTCTCAGCCTGTTTAAATATTAGCTTTGTATTTAAAATTGACCTTTGAACACCCCCCGCCCTCCTTCCCCCATCCCTTTCCTTACAACATAATTTTGGGGTTAGCTATATTTAAAATAACAGACCACTTAAACAGTCCATGATTTTTAAACGTCCTCTACACTCCAGCAGCCGACCCACTTAAAGAGCTATTAAATAATATAATGCATGATCCACTTAAAACTCACCTGGATCTTGGGTTTGAATATCTGATTGGTTTTTGAAAAGGGGCGGCTCTGAACAAGATGGCAACACACAATCTCTCCGACATGGGAATGAACACGGGACCTCTGATGGTTCCCGACTCTGCGGTCAGCGTCAGTTGGTGCTTGCTTTCTAAAGGAAGACAAATACATCTCTTACGCTTTGTAATTTGAAAACAGTAACCACCTGCACACGTGGAACACGCGGGCTGAACATCAAGACCATCGGGTCTAGTTTGCCGGTGATGAGATCAAGGCGGATGTTCTAAGGGTAGTTTTTCTCTAACTTATTTCCCACTCTCTGCAAAAAAAAAAATATATATATAGATAGATACATTTCCTATAAAATAGTATTGAAGCTTCTCTCTAGAGGAAGTGTAGTCAAACTTGCTTAGACCTTGAGCGAAAAACCATTTAAGGAAAACTCGATCGTGCTCATACATACCCTTGATCTCCCCATCGCCGAAAGTCCAGTCTATTGTGTAAGTGACGACTTAGACCATTCGACCACCGAAACGGGTTATTAATCGCATTTAATGGTGGATTGCGGCAAGTGTACATAAAGAGTTTGTTTTGAGTGTCATAATCATTGCCGGCCGACTCGACTCACCAAAAGAATAAGTCGCCGAGAACTCTTTGTAGACATCAAATTTCTGGAGGTCCACTTGCATTTGATAACCATTCGAGACGACTGCCTCACTGGGGAGTTGGATATCGTCAAACTCCCTGAGGGGGGAGGGCTTCAATTCTACCCTGTACCCGGGGTTTCTTGGGTAGCCCAAGGCTGCACTGTCGCTATTGGCGCTGTTTTCAAACACCTGGAAAAAAAAAATATATATATATATATATATATAGGACTCCCTGTAATAGGAATAAAACCTGTGACGGCGGAATGGTTATTAAGACGCGACATTTTGCCACACTTATCAATCCAAAAAATAAGAATTTGAAGCGGAATAAATTTTTAATTTTTTTTACAACCATCCGAAAAGGAGCGTAAGAAATCTGTAGCCATCAGAGATATACGCATATGAGATCGGAATAAGGGAAGTAAAAATAAGATGCGGTGTACCCGCATTTGCATGGCTGGGAAAAGTGAGAAAGACATTTAATGGAATGAAAAACATCTTGGTATACTCGGAAGCATTTCGAACACAACAACCTGCTGGTCCTCAAGGCCAACACCGCATCGGTGGGCATATGGTCTAAATATCAATTTCATCTAATCTAGTTTGCAGGTGATGAAGTTAATTTATGGGTTTTATTTGGGTGTTCTGAAGGCGATTTTTTTTAACAATTTCCCACCCTCCTTCCACGCAAATTTGGGAAAATTGCCTTAATTCTTTTTAACCAACATCTTACCATATCTGCGTAACTATTAATGTGCCCGCGCACAACCTAAATAGGTAGTTTATACTCTCCAACTGAATCATGGTCTTGCCAGCACCACGAAATAAATTCTCGAATAATTCCCTGAAAGGAGATAATTTATCGATGACTTTTCATTCTTGTCTCTTGTTTCCGTTGTCAAAACGAAGAGCCCTTTGTAACAAATACAATCTTCTGTACAATATCACAAGACGAAAAATTTCAGGGGCTGTCGGGTCGTTCGCCCATAAATCTTCAACAATACGATGAGATGATTTATTTTTCCCAGCCAAGTATAATAAATCCATTGCTATGTGTTTAAAACAAAACAAAGTGAGACCGCCATTTTTCACATCAGTGGAGACAGCGAACCTACCAGTTTGATCCTTTGATCTCTCATCGCTTTGATCTGCCAAGAATCACCGCCATCCCCACGATGACTTGTAAGCTTCCCCTGGATATCTGTCGGGTGATTCTTGTTACCATTGTCCACTTGGAGGACGTCATATCGGCACCCATCCAGTTCTACAACAGTCAAAATAATTATATTTTTCATTGGGGGATATTTAACGTACATTTTATAAATCGATTGATTATCAGCTGTTTACTTACAAACTAAAGTGATTCTAGAACAGATACAACACCCGGTCCACTGCCGTTAATTTATCACTATGAAAGGGTAAGCCCAAATTTAACCAATGATAAACTGTTCGGCCATGCTGAGAATTGTACTCGGGACACTTAGCTCGTTAGTTAAGTAAAACGATAAACTTTAACTCTATTTTCTTAACACCAGTACCATATAATAGGGTTCTTGTATATAAGAAAATTGGTGCCACACTTCTTAACTAAGCCTCGGTGGGCAAATCGTTTAAAGGGTCACTATCGCAATTAAGTGCATAGCCTATGACAGGCAGATCGGGTTTAGAAATCCTGTCAGATGTACTGAGGGAAGTGGTGACCTGGCGGTCTAGGGGTAAGGTGTAAGACTTCTGTGCTGGCGGCCGGGGTTCAATCCTCGGCCCCGGCACAGATCTATCTGATTACCAAACCCTTCCTTCACCTCTGACAAGACATCTTGTGAATGTGGGGAATGCCAGGCCTCCACCACTACCATTACACATTATCGTAAGTGCGTATAACCCGAACGGGTAGTAAGACGCGGTGCTAATAATAATAATAATAATAATAATAATGAGGGAAGGATTTCCTAAATTATTGTACACACAAATTTGTGTATACTCCCTCTAAATTCACCTTCTTCAGCCCTAAGACATCAAAGTAATTAGTAAATCTGTGTAACAACCCAAACAGATTGTAAGACGCGGTGTTAAAAAGAAAGTACTTTGTGGCCTAAAGCACTATATTTCAAGGGTATACAAGTCTTTAATCAAAGTTATTTTCCTAATTTTGTATGCATAAATCACATCACACCAACCTTTTATTATAACTTTAAATTGATCATTAACAACCTAAGACTTTATTGTAGCTATGATATTTTCCTTTTTAGTCTTATCCAAAGCATATTTTATTAATGAACTCAATGATCTCTAGAATTAGCAAATTAACATTATAGTTAGCAATAACATTTGAATTGCATACAAAAAATATTTACTGCGTGCGGTACATCAATTTATTTTATTAAAATAGGAAGCAATAAATCATGACTAGTTTTAACCTAATTCAGACTAGGGCAGTATTTATAGTCTCAGGAGTAAAATCTCCCAGTGTACAGATAAGCAATCACTCGTTTCGGTGGCCGCGCGGTCTAAGGCGCTATTCTTGCAGTAGACTAGACTGCCGATGACGGGGAGATTGTGGTTCAAAACTTGGTCAGGTATAATGAGAATGGCTTTACAAAATAGTTTTCCACGCGAACGTGGGTACACTTCATTTAAATATAACCTTCTTAATTCCTAAAAATCATTAACGTAATTATTACATATTCGTATAACTCGAACGGTCAGTAATACGCGTCACTAAATAAAAAGTTTAGTTTGATTGAGGTATTGGTCGACACATGAATATCAACCATATGTGTCACACTTAGAGCGCTTACCGTTTTCTCGTATGATCAAAGTTGGTTCCGAGGTGACGTACTCCTCTGACCTTAACCTCCAACCGCTAACCTCCCAGCCACATGGGGAACACTCCGGGTAGATTCCGAGGCCGCTTGTGGCTAGTTAGCACAAACAAACAATGGTTATTTCTTAGTGGATCCTCTTGGAAGTACTGTCTACAAGGGAATCTTATCTCCCCTATCCAAGGGAACAGAAAAAGTAGGTAAATTACTAAAAGAATGAACCATCTTGGAGAAATGTTGAATAAGCACATTAAGCTAAAATAATTAAGATTACCAGCAACCGGAATTGGATATTAACCTCGGC
>CABEEJ010001661.1:128541-143736 GCA_901482245.1 Timema douglasi
GGGGGGGGGGGGGGGTGTAATAAGGTCAGGGGCAGCATGAGGTAAAGTTTGCTTCCGGGCAGGATTGGTTTTTTTTGTGCTCCCTCCCCCCACATAACTGAGGGATAGTAGGGAAAATAAGAAAATAATCCCCAAACCTAACATAGCCTGGGAGAAATATAAAAATAATCCTTAGGGAAGTTTAACAAATTACAATAGTAATCATCCTCCAAACGTTTCACTGCGAGATTATACGAAAACGGTTAGGGTTACAAAGAAAATTACAAAAAAAAAAAATGTTTTGTAGACAATGTTCTCTTCTTTATTTTTTTACAAAACAAGCACCTAGATATTCTAAAGAATTGTTTGCGAGATAATTACAACAACAAGAAAAGTCTTAGGGCACTATTTCTCCATTATGGTGGATGTAAAATAACTTTTCAAGTTTGGTTACATTATTTGAGGAGTTAAAAGGTTTGGGAATTATTTTCAGATCCCCAGGTTTCATTAGGTTAGGTTGGTGTTATGTTTGGCGCCCCAGGCAGCCGCCCCTGGCCAGGGTAGTGAGAAACGCTGCCACAACCATATCCCTGGGGGCGCCGCGTCAGAACGTTGGTCCTTCAGTGTGTAAGAGGACCTACAGCTTCTTTGGTGCTGACTGACAGCTCATATCTGACTTCTGACAGTTAACATTTAGGTATATACCTAAATTTTGACCGTCAGAAGTGTGATAGCTGCTAAACACATGTGTTTGCAGATCATATGGTTCGGCGTAGGGATACATAATTTGGTCTGGTAACTTTTCAGAGCTTTTAGCTATCAGCTGTGAGCTGTCAGTCAGCACCAAATAAGCCATGGGGCTACTGTAACTTGTTCCGGTGACAAGTGGTTCATTCACCTCTCTTGTACGGGAAGATGACCCAAAATGGCCGCAGTGACGTCACAGGGCAAGACCCGACAAGGGCCAACTACCTAATTTACAAGGGGTACAATATTGAACAAGGATAAACTATTAGGTGAACTAGAAAATCGACACAGGACTAATCCCCTACGGTCACTGACCTCAGGTATAGAGGTACAATATTTAACAAGTCCAAACGATTACTTACTTTACAGGGCAAAATACAGCCTTGGGCATCACAATACTCACTCCATATGGTGCAATGTACATGACGTCAGTGTACTAGCTTATCCTCTGAGCTACTTGGTGGGTAATAAGTATGGTATTTATTATGGGAATGGCACTTCCGAAACTTCAAAATGACTAAAACAAGCCTCGATTTTCTTAAAACCCGCCTCTGTGGCGTAGTTAGCTAACGCGCTAGCTTCGTGTTGAGCTTGATTGCCAAGTATGGGGAAATCGTGGGATTTCTAGATGTCTTTAACGCGACTTCGGAAGTGGGCCCCCCAAACTGATTATAATTTGAGGCGTTAGTTTAAAGGGGCTTATATAGCGGTATTTTAAATAATAGATTACCACTTGAGATCATTAATCAATTCGTTTAGACTGTGTTGTCAATCTATTTATTTACTACTTACGGATTATACTTCCATTGTTCTGGAAGAACGTCACTGCTAAAGCGTTTGTTCTTGCGTGTATTTCCACGTTCGCCAGATCTGTAAGAACAAGTAATCACGTGATTATTATTATCATTATTATTATTGCGTGTTACTACCCGTTCGGGTTATACGCACTTACGCTAATGTGTAATGGTAGGGTTATTGTGAGATGAAATGGAGGACCTACAGCTTAACACTACAGCTTAACGTGGAATCCGAACCACGGTGGAGGCCTGACATTCCCCACATTCACAAGATGTCTTGTCAGAGGTGAAGGAAGGGATTGGGCAATCAGATAAATCTGTGCTGGGACTTAGATTATTATATAGAGTAAATATGTTGTCACTACTATGTAATTTTACACATCATACATTAAAGATTGGTTTCAAAATAAATAATTCTTACATGGGGTTCTAGTATAATATTGTTGATCAATTACGAGGACGTATTTTGAAAAACTATTAAATATAATTCTTTAAAATGTAATTTCATTCCCATAAAACCATACCTTAAACCAGTGGTGTAACAGTTTAAGCTTGGGGCCCTCCCCACAAGATTTATTTTCGAGCCCCCTTTTCCAAGTCATTTAATACCTTAATAAATGTTATAAGAAATATTTAATAGTCTTAAATAATTACTAATTTAGTAACCACACCTTATAATCAGTGAGTCAGCTTGATTGCATGACGATAAAAAAAATCCTGCTCTATTTATTTACAACAACTTATGATAAACAACATATTCAACTATCTAAATTGTCAATAATCAGGACATAAATTATTTGAAAACAATTTTCCTCACCAAATTTATAATAATTTAAAGTTCTCTTTCGCGGACCCCCTCATACCATTGCCCCACCTCCTCCCGCAGGCCTGGGTGTTTCGCCACTGCCTTCAACAACGTTAAATTATTATTCCTTCCTATGTTTCGGCTCTTGTTACCCAACCCAACTACCCACCTGCATCGTCACACTAAAAGAGCGGAGAGGAAGATGGTAGAATTTTGACTAAGCGTACCCCCATTTGTATAGAAAGAGATTTGGGAAACTTTTAAGGGAAAAAAACCCCACACCAAAGTACACCACGGTCATCAAATAAGTTAAACACGCCGAACAAGGCCGTAGTCAGGGAGGGTTGGAGATTCAATTGCCCCCCCCCCCCTAGAAATTTTATGAAGAAAATTTATATGGCTTTATTAATTTTATGGTTCAAACAATATCAAAATTATAAATAGGTACAAATTAGGGGGCTGTATAACCGTAAAAAGCACTTCAGAGAGCTTCTAGATGTGTTTAATATTTATAATTTTTCCTTGCCTTCAGCAATTAGGGGGTTATGTTACTATAAAAACACTTTAGAGAGCTTCAAGAGGTGTTTAAATATATAGATTGTTCCTAACCTCCGGCAGTGAGGGGCCTATTTTACCATAAAAACACTTTGGAGAGCTTCTAGATGTGTTTAATATTTAGAATGTGTCCTAAACTCCGGCAGTTAGGTTGTTATGTTGTCATAAAAAAACATCTCAGATAGCTTCTATAGGTGTTTAAATATACAGAATTTTCCAAGACTTCGGCAATTAAGGGATGTGCCCCCCACCCCCACCCCCAAAATTATTGGCTGACTACTGCCCGACTCCGAATTTTACCCCAAACATTTCACAGCTGAACTTTGATCAAAATAAAATTTGGCAAACTTACTGAAACAATGTGAGTCCACATCTAAGGAGTCAGAAAAATCTGTTTCACTAATTCTGTAGATGGTGGTAACATCATACACATCTGAAAAATAAATACACAAAGTTACAGTAAATATTTCGCTTTAATATAAAGAACGGTATATTCATTTCATAGATACCAATAATATATCTAGGTGTGTTAAGTGTTTGAAAAAAAAAACTTGTAAGATTTAATTGAGGGTTACATCTGCCAATTAAAATGACAAATGATAATTTTATTATTTTAGTTCAGGTTATTTACATACTAATTATTATAATGTGTGAGAGATAAGGGGAAGGGGAGTGTGAAACCATTTAGGGTAAAAAACACGCTCTCTACATTCGACCTGGATCCGAACCCAATGATAATTTGCATTAGCTAAATTATGTAGACATGCAATTTTTAATTAACAATATCGATAATTACCTGGTTTACAGGAATTAACCAAAAGAGTAATGATGATAAACTTGATTAATAACGCCATTGTTTACTTCAGTGGGTACTCTTAAAATATTTCACCAGTAGATCGAAAACAAAAGTTGATATCAAAACTAGAAACATACAACACAATTATATTTTAGTAGGAATATGAAAACACATTAAAAGCACACAATTCGTATCAAAGAATACCTTCCTTGTTTGTTTATTATCTTACGAAGTTTTGAATCATTAAATTATTATTAACACCGTGTATTACTACCCGTTCGGGTTATACGCACTTACGCTAATGTGTAATGGTAGGGTGATTGTGAGATGAAATGGAGGACCTAACAGTTTAACGTGGAATCCGAACCACGGTGGAGGCCTGGCATTCCACACATTGACAAGTTGTGATTAATACACGTCTTGTCAGAGGCGAAGGAAGGGTTCGGTAATCAGATAAGTATGTGCCGGGACCGAGGATTGAACCCCAGCACAGAGGCCCGATACCTTACGCCTCCTAGACCACCAGGTCACCAATATTAAAATATTTATAATGTATTTTAATTCACTGTTATTTTATAACACGTATATAAAGTAGACTTTTAAATATTTGAATCGTATGAACTCAAGACCTTTTAAAATATTTGTTATTGAATACATATCATGGATAAAGTACACCCAGAACAAGATTACGTAAGTATAAAATATAATATTTTAAGTAACTGCCACTGAGTCTCTCGGTTAACTTCCCACAACTATCGGTTACGTTAGACGAATGCTGACTAAGATAGCGATTTCCGTTTTGCAGATTCATCTGTCATTCATCCCGATGTTGCCAGTTGTCCTATTGATTATATCTACCATCACAGGTCACTGATAGTAAATAGTTCAAAATAAGGTTCAGAATATGTATTTGTTTGGTTATTGTTCTCAACAGGCAGTCATTACGAGTGACCTTGCTACTGAGAATAAGGCAGTGGTTACTAAACCCTTTTCAGACAACCTAGGTCTCATAAACTCATCCCTAATACCCCTCCCTTGTCTAGCCCTATAATTCATAGTTTTCTTTTGCATGACCCGCCTAATGAGGAAAATAACACAATAAAATTCAAAACAATAACACTTAATGGCTGGGGGACCTGGCGGACTAGGGTTCCGAGGTTCAAAACCTGGCCCCGGCACATTATTACATAAAACACAAAAAACGAAACCTAAAAACTATACAACTATAATTCTTAAATTAATATTAAACCTTACCAACTACATGAGAACTATAATTATTAGTGAGCCGAATTTGTGTGCCAATTCTTTTAATGTAACTAAATAAATAAATTATAAATAAAGTGCCTGATTAAAGGGTTACCAAACCCCTCCTTCACTTCTGGCAAAGAGTGTGTTTTCCCGCTTTGTGAATGTGAGGAACGCCAGCCCCCCCCCCCCCCCCCCCCCCCCCCCCCCCCCCCCCCACCCCCCCCCCCCCCCCCCCNACCCACGTTAAACTGTAGGTCCCTTCTTCCTTCCACCATCATCAATCTCACGTATCATCCTACCATCTGGGGATAGTTGAATTCGCCTCAATGGTGTCACCATCTCAGAAAATAGTTCCTCAATACTCCAGGAGAGCAGGGGTGAGAGAAGGTCGAATGGTCAAGATCTAGAGCATTAGCCTCACCCACTCACATTTAACAGCACATTTATTGAAGATCAAATTAAAACTTTGTAGTTTTAATATCTTTTTTAACTGATTAACTTTATTCATTGCCACAAGCTTTTCAAACTATGATATATACCACATTTAGTAACTACTTTACTTCACTGTTCAGTAAATTATTAATGCGATGAAAGGGCTTGATGAAGTGATACCGCTTCTGCATTGTCTGGTCATTTCGCAGGAGTCTACGGTCACCCCCTCCTTCAGTGCCCCTTTGCCACTCACTTGATTCCAACCCACCCATTATTTTTACGATCACAATACTCTCTCTCTCTGAGTTGTCGAGAAAAAATAATGAATTAAATATGTAAAGACATACCTTTATTGTTCTGTTTTTTTTAAGTCGCCCTCGAGCTTCGATGCGGGTTTTTTCCGGCAGTGGTAAGTGTTCTTCAACACCCGCTTATATTTGATTCGACGTGGAGCGAATCGGGCGAATTCTGCAAGAACCGACAGAGAGGAGGGATTCCCCGGTTCCTCTACGCAGATTCAACAACCTAACAAAACGAAACGCGCGAACAATTTAGTGAGAATGTTTATATCCTTTATGATATTATTGTTTACAGGAATAATTTCACTAATTTTTAATCATAAACTAATATTTCTACCCAACTCAGTTGGAACGCGGACTAAGTATCAGGTTCATCTAGTGGGTTGAAAGTACCGGGGATATCAGGATTTCAACGTGTTGAGCTCGACTGCTGAGGATGGAAAGATCGAGGTTCGAATCTCGGTCGGGTGAACTGGTGGTGTTTTTTCCTAAATGGTTTTCCACTCTCCCTCCACGCAAATGCGGGTTCACTTCCTCTAATTCAACCTTACCAATTCCTAATACATTAGAGTAATTAGTACTTAAAGCGTATAACCCTAACGGGTAGTAATACGCGGTGCTAAATATATAATCAGGATTTCAAACCCCAGGTGGATATAATATAAACCCCCCTTTTTTTTAGCAGCGCGTTTTACTACCCTTTCGGGTTGTACACACATGTAATAATTACACTAATGTATTAGGAGATTATGAAGGTTGAATTTAGAGGAACTGTACCCTAATTTGCGTGGGGGGAGAATGGATAATCATTTAGGAAATTATACCCTCATTAAAGCCGACCGGCACTTTAACCCCGATCTCCCCATTTTTGGCAGTCTAATCTAATGCAAGAGTGGCGCCTTAGATCATGCGGCCACTGAAGTGGGTAAAATAACACTAATAATATGGTCTCGTTTTATCAATGTTGACCGCAAAATAAATTGTTTATGTTTTCTAAAAGGTGCTCCAAGTGTCCATACATAAGTAAACCAAAGTACAGTAGCCCCATGGCTTCTTTGGTGCTGACTGACAGCTTTAAAAAGTTACCAGAACAAATTATGTATCCCTAAGCCAAACCATATGATCTGCAAAAACATGTGTTAAGCAGCTGTCACTTCTGACGGTCAAAATTTAAGTATATACCTAAATGTTGGCTGTCAGAAGTCAGCTGTGAGCTGTAAGTCAGTACAAAGAAGCCATGGAGCTACTGTATATATATAACCTAACCTAGCCTACCACAGGTACAGTACAGTTTAAAAGTTATACAGTTGTGTAACAACCTATAACTTTTATGAAACATTCATCTTATTTAAGAAACGCGGATACCTTTGAATATTGGTTATTCACCAAAGGAATAGTTTTTCCAGATCAACGTCATTTGGGATTGTTGCGATTTACATTTCCATTGTAGCGGAATCGAGATGATTAAGGTGGGGATATACGGGACGCGAGAAAAGGTTAGTGTTTTTGCAATTTTTTTTATAGCAAAACATTGTTTTGGTCAAAATAAATCAAATATTGCTGATATACAAACATAGAGTTTAATTTTCTTCACAAGTGGATATCAACAGTCATTGAATATCTGTCAATGGTGTTCTGGAATTTAATGATAACTTTTTCTCTTAATTTAAAAAGTTTATTAGATAGTGCCATTATGATCATGACAGATATTAAATAACTTTTTATATTGTGAATAAAAATAAACTCTATTTCTGTGTAGTTTGTATGGTTTGTACTGAATAAATATTTGGTTTATTTTGGCAAAAAAAAAAGTTTTGCTATAAAAAAACTGCAAAAAACACTGGTATTTTCTCGCGTTCCTTACATCCTCACCTTAAAGTCAGAATGAACTTACTGAGATTGATTCATATTCAACATAATTAGAAGAAAATTAGTTAAATCTTGCAAATAGTTCTAGTTTTTCTAAATTTGCGAATTTTCAAGAAAAGTTGGCTCTTAGATCAATGATTTTCAGTTGGGTTTTTTTTTGGTCAAAATCATAAAGACAACCTCTCAAAGGAAGTAAATGGTTAGATTATTATTATTATTATTATTATTATTATTATTATTATTATTAGCACCGCGTCTTACTACCCGTTCGGGTTATGCGCACTTACGCTAGTGTGTAATGGTAGGGTGATTATGAAATGAAATGAAGGACCTACAGTTTAACGTGGAAACCGAACCACGGTGGAGGCCTGACATTCCCCACATTCACAAGTTGTTTCCAAAATATTAATTTCACTGAAAATGGTTAAATAGCATAAATCAAGTTTATGATTTTTTTGCCTTTACCTTGCAGTTACAGATTTAGTCCATTCAACGGTGGTATCAAGAAGGAATGCTAAATGTACCAGCGATCCCAAATCCTCCAGTTCTGGAGAGTAGATCATATATATTTATTTTAGATAATATTTTATTCAACCTGCTTCGGTGGTCGCATAGTCTAAGGCGCAACGCTTGCATACGATTACACTGTCGATGACAGTGAGATCGAGGTTCGAATCTCGGTCGGGTGCACTGAGGGTGGTTTTTTAAAAGTAGTTTTATATTTTCCATTCATGCAAATGCGGGTACACTTCCTGTATGTATAACCTCCTAATCCCTAGCACCATTATATTAATTAGTACATAGGCGTATAACGCTTGGGTGTTGTTATTTGTCAAAACAGCCTTCATGACATACTCCACAACGAAAAATTTTCCGCATAGAGCTTGAGCGTGAATTATCAACATAAATTATGGAAACTGTAACTCTGTTTGACAAAACGAAAGCAATCCCTTATAAATACCTGTCAATTTAAGAGCACCATATTGGTTATGCTAGGCTAGTTAATTTTTGAATAGGCAAAAATTTCTCAAGCATGCAATTCTTGATTTTGACATTAATTAGTATCTGCTCCTGTGGTTGTTCCGATTGTTAGTATGATTTATCCTTCACCCCCCCCAAAAAAAAAAATCCTTTTTACTTGAAAAATAGGACGGGGAGATTGAGGTTCGAATCTCGGTTGGGTGAACTGAGGTTTTTTTTTCCTAAATGGTTTTCCACTCTCCCTCCACGCAAATGCGGGCTCACTTCCTCTAAATCAACCTTCCCAATTCCTAATCCATTAGAGTAATTAGTACATAAAGCGTATAACCCGAACGGGTAGTAAGACGCGGTGCTAAATAAAATATAATACTTGAAAAATCGTTGAAGGTCATTTTAATCAAAATGCTTATTTGAACTTTGCCACCAATATAACTTTGATTCATATATCAGTAAACTGTTAAGCCGCTCCACGCATGCTTAATTCGTCCACGATTAGTCGATGTCCGCTGTGTAGGTAAGAAAATAATTCTACATCTGCCTTAAATTGTTTGGTTAAGTCTGAGCTTGAATAAACATGTCACATTGCACACTGATAGTTGGACAGAATCAACAACAGTTAATGTGTTGTTGTTTTTTTCTTTTAATTTGAACCAGCAAAAAAATTCTACAGCAGATTCAGTCAAGGTATCCTCCACAAACTCGCCATCGATGAAAGGGTTTTTTTTATTGCTAGCCGGCACATGCAAATCTTTGATCGAAGCGACAATAACAGCAAACCATCCCACTAAAAGTTAAATAATATCTAGAAAAAGGGGTAGGTTCACTGCGCTAATTTTTATCGAACCTGGGTCCTTTGATTTAAGTACGCCAATGATCTAACCACTGAGCTATCTATAAGTGCCTAGGGTAATTTCTTCAATCACATTTTAAGGCAGAATCTATTATGGACGTGTGGAAATTGTCCGCTCCCAGCTCCGTGTGTAATCAATTGAGATCACGATCTATCAGATAAAGCAGTCAGACACCTTCGACTCGGTAAGGCTTTATTATGCCAATAGTAGCTACAATGAAAACTCAACGAATGCACGTATCATAATCGCTTTAATAGCTTAGGGGTTAGAGCATTGGCATACTTAGCCAAGGGTCCCGGGTTGATTCCCGTTTTCAAGTGTCATTTTTCAATTTAAATAAGTAACAACTATGACTGATCGAGGTTATTTTGGTCATTCTCAAAAATTGTGTCAGATAATTTGATATATTTTTAAGTTTAAAAGACCCAAAGATCAACCTTTAATTACGATATAGTTTTCTAATGCGATCGACTGAAAATGGCCGTGCGATTTACCGGTTGCCGACGCCTGGCCAAAGGCATCGCTCTTCCAATAGATTAGACTTCCGACGATGGGGAGATTGGTGTTAAAATCCTGGTTGGATGTACTGTGGGCTGTTTTTACTAAACAATTTTCCACTCTACTTCCTCGCAAATGTAGGTTCACTTCCTCTAAATTCAACCGTTCTAATCCCTAAAACATAAGCGTAATTAGTTAATATCCGTATAAATCGATCAGATAGTAAGAACTGCAGATAAAAAAGGCTCTGCTTGCCCTGTAAACACGCCACTGTGATCCACAACTTACCATCCATCCGGGATATCCGCATACATTCATAAAAGAGGTATTAGCAGAAATGTATCAAAATTTACGTGGAGTGAGAATGAGAAAGAAACTATTTAGGAAAAATCATGTCAAAATGAAACTATTTTCGTTCCTATGTCATTAGTGTGGATATGTGGATTGCCTAAAAGAGTAGTGAAGCTTAATAAATGTAAATATAAAATAAAATGTATTATTATTTTGACGATACAGCTCACAATCGATCATGTAGCTTACAACGTTCATATATTAGCCAATAGCTGAACAATCAACTCTGTAATTTTACTTTGGCTGTAATGTCTATGTGTGTAATCACACTTTGTCGAACATGTGATTGAATCATGACATTTAACCGAGTGCAGGGTTCAATTAAATCAGATAGTATTTGATACAAAGTAAACACTTTGTAAAAAAAAAATCATTCTATTAGCCACGATCGCCAACATGAGAATTTAAAAAAAAATAGCTAGAAGAAGAATGTTTTCAACATTGTTTGAACAAGAACAAAATATAGGTTTTGTTTTGAGTCAATCTGAAAGTTACAGGGGGGGGGTGAGGGGGGTAATACAATTTTAGCTCAAATTGAGATAGTGCTACCATGTGTTAGACAATCATGTGACCTTTATAATGCACTTTAGATTATGGATTAAACAAGTTTCTGTTATTAACTTTAAAAATTGTTTGCTGGGGTCCTTATGAGAATTGAGATATAAAAAAAGTTGTCCTGAAAATTGTGTGTCACATGACTTTAATCCTTTTTTTCCCCCCTTAGAACCTTAATTTGTTATACAGCCTACTTTTCATGGGAAAGTTAACCACTTACTGGATGATACTTTCAAGTATTCATACGTCAGGCGAAGTTACATGCAGCTGTCACCTTTGAAAGATATTATCAATAGGCCTACCTATAAAATAATAGACTACTAGAAATATAGTACAAATTTTACCATCCTTGGAAAAAAAAATTGTTTATTTTGTTCTAAAAGGTTATTCTTATTCAAATTAGATTGTACAGTACTCTGTAATACTAACACTGGTTGCCACATGGTTTAAGGCGTCACACTCTCTCAATATACTGGATAACTAATGATGGATAATACTGTTTTCGAATCCCTCCTTGGTTCAAGTGAAGGTGCTTTTTTTTCCCAAAAATATTTAGTTGACTCTCTTCATGCAAATGCTGGTACATTTCCGCATACCCCTTATTTAGTGTAAACATACGGGTAGTCTGGGCGGATATTTATAAGTTGAGTAACCACTAAAATAAAAAATAAAATAAATATCCCGATCTATAAATAGGTCATTTTAATCTTCAAATCCTGTAGCAAATTCGAAATTTAAAGAGTTGACAAATTTTAATATTCAGAAATTTTAAAAATAATATAAGGGTCGATCTTTATATAAGATTTTCTTAGGGCTAATATACTGCTAATTAGCAGCTCATCCTAACATGCATATAGGACAAAACCCAACAACCAGACCTTAGACCATTAATTTATCACTCAACAATGAGCCTATGCACTGTATCTATTTTAAATATCAATAGGAGAATAATTGATGTGATTAGATTTTATTAAAATTAATACTAATAATTTCATACTTACTGGAAAGCTAGGCTCTTGGGCGTCTATATTATCATATCAATTAGGGCTTATTCAGAAAGAGGATTCGTAAACTAAGGGCCGTATTTATAGTCAATAGTCTCTGGAATCAGCCAATGTTTTAGCATCTTAATAATCAGGACGAATAGGGGATTGGCTGGTTTCCAAATATCGACTAATGTTCCCAACAGACCCAGAAAGTTAATTATTAATAAAGGGATATGATCTACGGATTCGAGAAAATAGAGATTATCCCCACTAAATCATTAATTGATGAACTGCTCACCAAAAACTATTTTAATAATCGCAATGCATGTGACACGACATCATAGGTTGACCTTTTGCAGTTCTTGCTGTAGAGATGATTGCAAACAGCGTCAGGGTCAATAGGCCCTCCTTGGCTAGATTAACATTTTTAATTAGATTGGATGTAAATACTATTACGTAGAAGTATAGCCCAAGTTTAAGTGTATCACTATCAATAATATACTAGTAGTTCTGTGAACAGTAGACATCGCTCCCTCCATGTTATTATCGTTACTACAGTCTTACTAGTAGTTCTGTGAACAGTATACCTCACTATCTCCATGTTATTATCGTTACTAGAGTCATACTAGTAGTTCTGTGAACAGTAGACCTCGTTCCCTCCATGTTATTATCGTTACTAGAGTCTTACTAGTAGTTCTGTGAACAGTATACCTCGCTCCCACCATGTTACTATCGTTACTACAGTCTTACTAGTAGTTCTGTGAACAGTAGACCTCACTTGCTCCATGTTATTATCGTTACTACAGTCTTACTAGTAGTTCTGTAAACAGTAGACCTCGCTCCCACCATGTTACTATCGTTACTACAGTCTTACTAGTAGTTCTGTGAACAGTAGACCTCGCTTGCTCCATGTTATTATCGTTACTACAGTCTTACTAGTAGTTCTGTGAACAGTAGACCTCGCTCCCTCCATGTTATTATCGTCACTACAGCCTTACTAGTAGTTCTGTAACCAGTAGACCTCGCTCCCGCCATGTTATTATCGTCACTACAGCCTTACTAGTAGTTCTGTAACCAGTAGACCTCGCTTGCTCCATGTTACTATCGTTACTACAGTCTTACTAGTAGTTCTGTAACCAGTAGACCTCGCTCCCTCCATGTTATTATCGTTACTAGAGTCATACTAGTAGTTCTGTGAACAGTAGACCTCGCTTGCTCCATGTTATTATCGTTACTACAGTCTTACTATTAGTTCTGTAACCAGTAGACCTCGCTCCCTCCATGTTATTATCGTTACTACAGTCTTACTAGTAGTTCTGTGAACAGTAGACCTCGCTTGCTCCATGTTATTATCGTTACTACAGTCTTACTAGTAGTTCTGTAACCAGTAGACCTCGCTCCCTCCATGTTATTATCGTCACTACAGCCTTACTAGTAGTTCTGTAACCAGTAGACCTCGCTCCCGCCATGTTATTATCGTCACCACAGCCTTACTAGTAGTTCTGTAACCAGTAGACCTCGCTCCCTCCATGTTATTATCGTTACCTGAGTCTTACTAGTAGTTCTGTGAACAGTATACCTTGCTCCCACCATGTTACTATCGTTACTACAGTCTTACTAGTAGTTCTGTGAACAGTAGACCTCGCTTGCTCCATGTTACTATCGTTACTACAGTCTTACTATTAGTTCTGTAACCAGTAGACCTCGCTCCCTCCATGTTATTATCGTTACCTGAGTCTTACTAGTAGTTCTGTGAACAGTAGACCTCGCTTGCTCCATGTTATTATCGTTACTACAGTCTTACTAGTAGTTCTGTAACCAGTAGACCTCGCTCCCTCCATGTTATTATCGTTACTACAGTCTTACTAGTAGTTCTGTGAACAGTATACCTCGCTCCCACCATGTTACTATCGTTACAACAGTCTTACTAGTAGTTCTGTGAACAGTAGACCTCCCTCCATGTTATTATCGTTACTACAGTCTTACTGGTAGTTCTGTAACCAGTAGTCCTCGCTCCCTCTTGCAGACATACGACCTCGACAGAGATTTAGCTAAAGCTACGTGTAACCGACCCGTATCACACTGCACCGCACCTCACACGAGCCGAATGTGACGGAAAATTCGAATGGGTGCAAGCACCACTGCACTCCTTCCGACGTGTTGCGGAGGCCATAAAATAGCAATGTTCAACGTGTTCGATCGAGAGCTTCACTGGATCCCGAATAATTACTAAATTTTATTGTGTGGTTAAATCAATTAGAATACATAGCGAATCAAATATAACAAAAAATAAAGAGCCCAATAATACCCCTCCCCCACCTTACAGAAAAAAAAATCCAATCAAACCCAACTGGATAGGGCGGATTTTTTGAAAAATAACCTTGGTTTTTACGTTCTCACGTGCATTGCTTGGTGGTTGTTATAAAAATTATAATAATAATAATTATTATTATCATCTTACTACCCAATACCTATAAAATAACAATAATAAAAACCTAAACGGTTATCAATTTTGTCTGCAATTTAAGGTTTTTGTATTTCTATATTTTAATGCCCTTATTTTCATTGAACTGGATTAGGGCTAATGGTATATATTACGCGTATTGCTTCAAATATGTTTGTAACTAAGCAAAAATAGTTTTCAGTTTGTATTATTATTATTATTATTATTAGCACCGCGTCTTACTACCCGTTCGGTTAATACGCACTTACGCTAATGTGTAATGGTAAGGTGCTTGTGAGATGAAATGGAGGACCTACAGTTTAACGTGGGATCCGAACCACGGTGGAGGCCTGGTATTACACATATTCACAATCTGTGATTAATACACGTCTTGCCAGAGGTGAAGGAAGGGTTTGGTAATCAGATAAATCTGTGCCGGGACCGAGGATTGAACCCCGGACCCCAGCACAGAGGTCCGACACCTTACCCCTGGACCGCCAGGTCACCCTGGTATAAAAACAACGTTTGGAAACTAGCAAACATTTCTGAAGACGCTCGAATTGTCATGCATATTAGGGGGTCGGTGGATACCCAGTCCACACCGCACCGTACCTAACTGCACCGTAAAAGTGCGGATGAACGCTCTCCCAACGATTCGTCCGCGCCTATGCCACGCGGAATGGATTCGTATAGCCACTTGCATTTAAAAACATACAGTAGCCCCATGGCTTCTTTGGTGCTGACTGAAAGCTCACAGCTGACTTCTGACAATAAACATTTAGGTATATACGTACATTTTGACTGTAAAAAGTGACAGATGCTAAACACATGTTTTTGCAGATCATCTGGTTCGGCGTAGGAATACGTAATTTGTTCAGGTAATTTTTAAAGCTGTCAACTGTCAGCTTTGAGCTGTCAGTCAGCACCAAAGAAGCCATGGAGCTACTGTAGATGGCGTTCATCCGGAATCCTACGGTGCGTTGCGGGTCGGCTCCGTGTAGCT